>BSBK01003141.1:1800000-1952500 GCA_027943335.1 Chamaecyparis obtusa | reverse complement strand
TTGCCGCTTTTTATTTTTCTTTACTTTATTGAAACATACCAAAGGGTAGTCCTCTTGTTTACTCATTGAACTTGAACCGTGAACTTTCCTAGTTCAAAGTTCAAGGTTCAACAGATGTTTGTGATTTGTAAAGTGGAGGGCAGTGATTTGATGGAAAAGATAGCTGGTAGATGATTATGATATCCACGTGTGGCGTGGATACTGTAATTGATTGAAATAACATCTAAGTGTCACTTCACTCATGGGAAAGTACAGGTATTCAATGTATCAATCAAGAAAATTTCCCATCATCATTAATCTTACCTCTTGAGCCATTATTTCACCATTTATTGTGAATCTCCCACGATTTGTGAGCTACTTGTTGATAAATTGAAGAACTTGGTCATTTTTGTTCATAGTGGCAGAGACATTTTAGGCAACCAGTTTGGAAGAAGGTACCTTTCCCTCCTCTCAGTTTAGTACGCCACATAAGAAAATAGGTTAGTTTCTCTCTATTTGGCCTCCTTGTTTCCAGTTGAAACTCTTTGCTTTGTCAAATTTCAAAATCCTTTAAAGTTGTGTTTCCCTGTTTCATTCCTAGTTTGTTTTAAGCCAATTTGAAGAACCCAACGCCAAACTTTGGAAATACTTCCCCTTTAATATGTTCTTTACCCTACTGTGAGGATACCTTGATTAAAATTGGAGCATTGGAAGAGATCATGACTAAAATCAAAAACCCCATTCTTAGTTCCATGCTTGAGAAAGCAATCCACAGCGGATTGGCAGATGCAGTTGCTTTTCCCATAGTAGCTCCATGTCGAGAGCTAGTGCTTGAATGTGTCAGGAGATACAGTTTTGAAGAAAAGTGTATTAAGAAGATAGACGGTAGCCCTTTGGTTTATATAAATAGAGATGCCATCATGCAGGCAATGGAAATCCCTAAGAAAGACCCATATGAAGGCTGGACTATCCCCTCTTCCCAGTCTATTTTTGCTACTAAAAGACAAATTTATAGAAATGAAATAGTCCAACGTTGGTTATTGAAAGCCCAAAAGGGAGGCTCTAGACTCCCTAAACCCCTTACTATTGATCACTTCAGATCGGAGGTAGCCGAGTTGGTGATTTTTCTTAATAGGATCAAGGGAAATCAACATGTGTATTATTGGCATGACTGGATGTATTTTTATATCCAAGTTACTCTTAGGGGAGAAAGGTACATTGATTGGGTTGAAACTATTGCTGACGAACTTCATTACTAGTTAGCAAATTTCCCAGGAGGCGGTAGTTTTCATATGTCTTCATATATGTTTTATATCGTGGCATGTACCAAAGAATGGAAAGGCCTTTTCCATGAACAGCCTGTCCCAAACATGAAGGTGTATGATTATTATCCCCATCTACAAAAGGATTTTCATGTAAATAACTTTCCAAGGTTAAATGGAGTATTCTTTGGGAGATTGAATTATGAGCTTCAAGGAAATACTGAACAGAGAATGTCTGAGGAAGCAAAAAAAAATTTTAACACCTATGGGAGCTTCTTTATCTAGTTTAGGAGATACACATATTTAAGAATTGGGGGTTTTGAAGTAGAGCCTTTCAAGTTACCCAGATATGCTTTTGATAGCTTGGTTATAGCATAGGTTGCCCATCATTTGGCTTATGTTCACAAAGGAGTTAAAGAAAGGAAGGGTAGGGCTAAATCTAGCTTTCCCATTGAATTGGGATATTAGACTTGTAAAACATCCTCAGACGCCCTAAACCTAGAACATGAATGAGGAAACTCAATCTGAAAACTTTTGAACCTAGGAAAGATTTTGATAGTAAGGGGCATGTGGCTCAGCATTTCAATCTACCTTCAAAATTCCAACATCTTCCCCAAATGGAAGACTACTGGGAAAACTATGCTGATGATTTTGAGGTGAGAAGGATTTGGTCAAGATTTACTCTAGGCTAGGTCATTACCCTGAATATTCAGATTGATATCACAGCAGTGGAAGAGGATAATGATGAAGAAGTAATTGATGATCAGTTTGAAGCCAAGGTTAGGGGTACGCTTTTACCAGAAATCGACTGGAGTATTGAGGAGAGGGATAGCATAACAATCAAAACTCTCGGCATGATAAAGAGAACTGAGAGATGGGTCACTAGAAAGAAACCTCTTGCTCCAAGGAGACACAACACAAGAAGATCAACACACAGTGATTCAATTACAAAGCCTATTGATTCTGCTAATAAAAATGTTTCTCTTGCAGGTACATCTAAAGTTAAAAATAAGAAAAGATCCAAAGTTGATCTTGAAAAGTAGGCCTCTCCTTGTTCCTCACCAATGACAAGAACCTCAAGAAGCAAAGAAAAGAAGGAAGACAATAAGTTGTTTGAGAACAAGGAGGTAATTGATCTAGACCATATGGAGCCTTATGACAAAGCAGACTGATTAAGAGGTATTGGGTGAAGACACATAGGTTCACAAGAGTGGTCAACCTAATTTTGAGAATCCCTCAATAGCTATGATGGACACTTCCCTACAAACTCCATCGTCCACTCTCAGATGGCTGGAAAATTATATCATTAAGAAGCGGAACGTGCTACCAATTACTCTACCAATAGAAGATATGGTTAGAAAGTGCCTAGGAGCAACTGTTAAGCCCAAGAGGATAAGGATGGAGTCTATGACAGACATAGATGAAAAAATTGGGCATTGGGTAGTAGAGCCTGTAGTGCCAAAGGATGATAAGGATGTCTCTGAAGCTTCTGTCAAAGATTTTACCATTGAGAAAATAGATCTAGGAGTTGCGAGTAGAGTAGTAGATGCTAAACATCTGGAGTCCTCCACATGAAAAATAATGCATAGAACTTTCAAGGATGAAAAGATAAAAAGGAGATGAAGGCCACTATCTAGAAGTTGGAAGAATTCATTCAAGTAGTCTAAGACCCTAGTCCACTCCCTTTAGCCCAAATCTCTCAGACTTTTGATCCTCGCTCACCAGAGGTTCGTAAAAATTTGGATCAAATTCAACGGAAACTTGTTATGGATGTTTTTAACAAATGGGTGGTAGGGATGATTCAGTGAGGGAGTGATTACATTGCTCAGCTAATTAAAACCCATGGGGTTGTCACAAAAACCATTTCAGAAATGTTGATTGAATTAGCTGAATGGGATAAGGAGAAAAAGAAATGGACTGATATAATGAATCAAATGGCAGAGATAAAGTGATATGGAGTGTCCAAATTCCTCGTTGAAAAACCAATCCATGGTTTGGATGAAGATGTTCTCTATGTTTCTGTTAAGAGCATAGAATGGAAAAATTCTATAATCAAAGGAGGATGTGAAGGAGAAATTCAATTTCTAAATGAGTTAAAAGGATTGACAGACATAATGTAGAAAGACCTCAAGTGTCTAAATATTATTCTAATGGATGAAGGGACTCAAAACATCAAAAAGGATGAAAAGATGACCTAGGAGTTCAAGGCAGGAATAACGGTGATCAGGGATAGCAAGGACCTCATGACCCAAGATTTCACATTTGTAGTGAATATTGAGGCTATGTTGGTGGTGTGCATTGACCACCTGGAGTCCCATAAGTTGAAGTTGATTTAGGTGTGTAAGGATAAAAAAGTCCTTGGACAGAGGATAATCCACATTAGTCTACCACACCATGCCATGATCATTAGTGTGTCATGTGCCCACAAGGATTAGAAAAAGGCTTGTGCATCCGGTTCATCTCAAGGCTAATTGATAGCATCCAGCTCAGCCACAACCCAGTGATCATGCTCCATCAATCTTGGGTCATTTCTAGTTTTTTAGTTTATGTTATTTTTAGTAGTGCTTTTTGTTGTTCGAAACTGTTCTTTGTCGGAACCCGGGGGGTTTCAAAAAAAACAATATTATTTTTATATGACGTAATCGATGGCTATATATAGCCAGGGAAAAACTTTCAGAAGGTGATGATAGTTTATTTTGGATAAGTAATTAGAATAGTTAGTTTTTCTGTCATGTTTTATGAAAAGACTTTCACTTGGATTTTTGAATCAATGAATGAAAAACATTTTCCGTTATAAATCTATTGGTTTATGTCTATGAATGGGTCTCTGTTGAGATATCTTATATTGAAAAGAATTTCTTGATTGAAATGTCATCTTCTTTTCTTTGAATCTTAGTTATAGTCCTACCCTTTTTAAATATGTGTAGTTCTTTTAAATTGAAGTCTGTGAGCTTCAGATAAATAAGTTGTTTCTGAATCCAGTGATTAGGTCATATTGATGAGAATTGTTGTATTTACCTTATCAACTTTCTGGTTAAAAGTATGATGATTGTAGAAATGCATTACTTTGTTTCTTCAAAATTCATTGAAAATTATATTGGGAGTTGTACCACAATTCAGAGGATTAAATCTTTTATGTTTTAATCCAACTGTTAGTAAAGAGTTAGTGTTTCTTAGTGGGATATAGAGTATATAAAAAAGAGTTAAAAAAGAGACAAATTCATTTACTAATAGATTTCAATAAGATTTTATCTTTCTTCATGATCTCCTTTACCAAGAGTTTGCATCAAGTCCATACTCTTGCTAAAGTGGAGGCTAAATGTATCATTGAAAAATAGAATCACTTCCATTTAGGACTAGTTTAGCCCTCTGAGTAAGTGGTTTGGGTTCATGTCAAATGCCTTGAATGGGTCTTTGACTTGGATCTAGCTTTTTCTCTTGTCATGCCTTGTTTTCCACTTCTTTCCTACCTATTTTTAGCATCCTTCTCTGAGAATTTGAGGTTCTTGACCTCAGGGTCAAGGTCGATCTCAACCCTGACCTAGGGTTTAAATTTCAAAGGTTTCCAGATGTCAGGGTTTGGAAAGAATTATTTCCCACTTCTGGGTCAGCTGTTTCAAGCTTTGAAATGGTAAAATCTCAAAATATATTTAATGTGGGTCCATTTCTAGGGGTATGAGCCTAATGGGAATTTATTTCTTATATGTCAGCCTCTCTAGAAGTTTGTGCCCTAGACTAGTATATAAGGAAGCCTCCTCCTTTCATTTTCTCCATCAATCATCCATGAGCCATCAATCGAATCAAGAATCAATCAAGTGTGCATGAGAAGCAAGAAGATAAATCAAGCATTCAAGTCTTCAAGCATTCAAGCATTCAAGATTCAATTCATCAAGGAGATCCATTGGTAGTTATTGAAAGATTTAAGCTCTATGGAGCCCTCTTATTAAAGATTTCTCCATCCATATCCATTCAAGCTCTTTCCTATTCCAAGATCCATTCAAGATTGGTGTTGAAGACCTAAAAGCAATTGATTTGAGATATCCTACAATTCTATATCAATTTGGATCATCCATACTTGTGGATTCAAGGATTCAAATCCTCCACAAGGGTTTCAACATAAGCAAGGTGAATTATTCCATTTACTTTGTTTATTACTGTAATTTCAATTATATTTCAAGGTTAATTCCAAAACTGGGGTTCGACCAAGGCAAACCCCTCATCCAAACAACAAAATCCTTTTTCTTGTAGGTGCAGGTGCAGGTGCGGAACAAAAAATTACATAGCAAATTCAGATACCCTTTTTAGCAAACTTTCAAGATCTGCGAATAGAATTCTTGTCGGAGTAGGAAAGGTCAAGGTCAACATAAAGGGTTCAAGGTCAACCTGCTTTCAAAAAGAAAAACATTTTTGGGTTTTATCTGTCTCTATGTTTCTGTGCCAGATCTAATTGTAGAATTTATAGAAACTTAGTAGAGACACCAAAAAATGACAATTTCCAGATCTGCTATTACTTTGAGGTTAGTATTTGTCTTCAATTCATTTCAATTAAGATTTTAATACTATCTTCTAGAATAGAATATAAGGTTTTCCTCTTTCTTCATATTCTTTATTGATTGATTCATTTATGCATTAATCATTTTCTTGTGATTAATCAAGTTGGATCTTTCCTTTGGAAACTTGGGGTTAAGAAGAAGATCTTACCTTCCCCAATACATCCATCACATTTCCAATCACAATCATTTTTACATATCTATAGAAACCAACTATACAATGCCTTCTCCTAATGAGTTTGCAAATGAACTCACAAAGAAACAATAAAATTTGAATCGTATGGGTACAATTAAGCCCTCTAAGTCTTATGCCTTGGCTGCAAATCAGGGCATAAAAGAACAAAGAGGGTCATATAAGAAAGAGAAGAAACAAAAGTACCAAGGAGAAAAGAAGCAACAAGAGAAAGTGGTTTCCCCAAGAGAAACAAATGAGGCATCTTCTTCAAAAGGTGATAATTCAAAGAAGGAGAAAATGATATGCTCCTATTGTAAGAAACTTTTCCATGATGAACACAGATGTTTGAAGAAGCAAATTGATCACTTGTCTCATCTTCTTCAAAAGAACAACATCAAGGTTCTTGATTCTGTTAAGTCAAGTTCATCACAAGAATCTTCAAAGGACACAAGTAAGTGGAAATGAAAGGGTAAGGCCCTACCTGTTGTTTCCTCACAACCAAATTCATGGATTATTGATTTGGGTGCTTCACACCACATGGCTTCATCAAAAGAATTTTTTTATTTCCTAGATTCATTTTCTATGTCATCTATTCTTTTGGGTGATGCTCCTACTGAAGTGCATGGGAGAGGGTCTGTTGATGTGAGTGAAAGAACATTTCATCATGTCTTTTTTGTTTCATCTTTGTCAACTAATCTCCTATCTATTTATCATATTAATCACACAGGCTCTGGAAAGCAAGTTGAATTTACTCCAGACACAGTGGTCATTAGTGAGATGAACAATTGGTCTACACTTGTAGTGGGAAAGATAGATCATCATTCTAGACTATATCACTTCTCTCACTTTGTTCTTAATTATCCTTCATTTTCATTGCTGACTCACTCAGATGAGGTGAGCCATTTGTGGCATCCATAGTTTGGTCACTTGAACTACCGATACTTGCAGCAACTCAGTCAGTGTGATATAGTTATAAGATTGCCTTCCATTTGATTTTCTAATGGATTTTTTCAAGGATTCATTCTTGGAAATAATTCTGAGGAAAATTTTGATAAAGGCAAAGCTTGGAGAGCCACACAAATTTTGGAGCTAGTACACAATGATTTGGCAGGACCATTTCCACATCCTTCTTTTAGAAAAGCTAAAATTGATGATCTTTCTTCATATACTTTTTTATATTTACTCAAACAAAATTTTGAAGTCTTTGAGTATTTTCAATAATTCAAATCTTTTGCAGAGAAAAAAATAGGGAAATCCTTCAAGGTTTTGTGGATTGATAATGAGGGGAATATGTTAATGAGAGATTTGAGAAATTTTTCATCTTAGAAGGAATTTATCTTCAACACATTGTTCCCTACACTCCAAAACAAAATGGAGTTGCTAAAATAAATAATTTGTCCTTAAAGGAAATGGACAACTATATGATCCACTCCAAATCATTGGCACCTCAGTATTGGGAAGAAGCCATCAATTGTGCATGTTACATTTAGAATCAGATTCCTCATTGAGCTGTGAAAGGGGTAACTCCTTTTCAAGCTTGGATCGATTAGAAACCTACAGTAAAACACTTTTGATTATTTGGGTCTCTTGCATGGGCTCATATTCCAATAGAGAAATGCAAGGCTATGGATCCTCAGAGTAGGCCTTGTATATTAATTAGGTATCCAGAGAGTGTTGACTGGTCAGTATAATACCTTTGTAACTAAGGATTAGACATCCTTCTTATAGTGATTTTGTATTTAAACAGTGTCAAATATCATACTTAGAATAACATATTGAGCTCATTGAATTATCAACCAAGGATGTAAGATTGAAATGGTACCCCTGCCATGTCATAATCATCCAAATTTTTTGAATTTTCCAATATAGGAGAAATAAGTAAGGGCAGTTGAAAGGTGAGTGGAATCCAAAAACTTTATCTCACTTCGCCCAATGTGATAATTGTTAAAATAATAATAACAAAATATAGAGTTAGAAAATTGTTTAATCAATGAGCAAGGAAAAGAAGTGTTACCATGAATAATCACAAAAACTAGGAGCATTCACCAAGCACAATGAAATAAGGAGACAATATTTTGAAGGGGGGAAAGCATAAAAAAACCCCCATGATATTAATGAAAGTGGAAAAAATATGCCTAAGAATGAGAGAGAGAGAGTCTATGAGCTTAGCTCATACAATATTTGAAAGGAAGAAGAATCTCATGAGTTGAGAGAAGGAGAGTCATCTCTTAATAGAGATGTGAGAGAGGAGTTACATTGTAACTCCCATTTCTGTGTATGCCACATTTCACTAGTGTGTTAGACAAGTGTAGGATTCCTCATAAGGAAGAATATCTATTTTCCTTAATAAAGGAAATTACAAATATTGCATGTCCTCCCACTTGGACTAGAGGACGAATACATTAGGATACCTTGGTTTATCCTTTAAATACAAATATACCAAGGAAAGATTAAATTCTAACACCCCCCTTTAATCTTTACTTGGGGTAATTACATCAATAGGTATCAAACCCAAATGTTTACAATGAATTTGAGATGTTTCTGTTGAAAGAGTCTTCACTAGGATGTCTTTGGCTTGATCATCTTGCATGTCTTCAACTTGTGCTTCGGAGCTTGAATGGTACATAGGACTTTTGGGAAAGTGAATAGCATGTTGAGGAGAGCCCAAATCTTTAAGAGACCATTGAAATTCTTGAGATGTATTTGTACATTACAAATGTTCATTTACCATAGAAAATAGAGATGAAGATGGATCAACACTTGAGCCTGCAATAAGGCAAAAAACACTAGTAGAGTGCCCATCATTGGGATCACCTAGTGCTGAATCAGTAACACTTTGGAAAAAATCATATTGTGAATCATGGGTCATAAAATCATAAATGCAATCTTCAGTTGCATAAACCAAATTTGTAACATGTTCATCAAAATGTGAATCATGAGTCATAGAATCAGAAATGTAATCGTTAGTTGCATAAGACAAATCTATAGTGTATTCATCATAATATGAAGCATTGATATGAGAGTTAATATAAGCATCATTATCATTAACCTCCATAATAGTACTATCAGCATGAATTTCATCTTGAGTAATAAACATATCTTGCAAAGTAGCATTAAGAAAGTTAGATATAATTTCCTCTTCTTGGTCAAACATATCATCAACATGAGAGCAAGGAGGAGTAAACAGATTATTACTATCATCATCATCATCACTGCTACTACTAGAAGGAACAAAATCATTAGGAGTATCATTACTATCATTTAGTTCATCATTATCCTTTTGAAGAGTATGAGTATTATTCTTAATGTTAGGAGTAGAAACAAGAGGAGTAGAAATATGGTTAGCTTTCAAATTAGGAACATAAAGCACCTCATGTAATTTACCATTTGGACCAGAAACATTACCAGTTCCTTCAACTTGACAGCAAAAATTATTAGCTAAAGAAATAGGAATATGCATAGAATTAGGTTGCAAAGAATCCAAGACTTCCTTATGGGATTGAACATGTTGAGATGCATTACTATCAATATTCCATTTAGGTGGTTTAGAAGCATTAAAATAGACAGTAAAAGTAGAACGAGATTGATTTCCATTAGATTGTCCATTTGAATAGTTTTAAGAGTTAGATTGATCATCCTTTTGTTTCTTAAAACATTTATGTATTAAGTGACCATCTTTACCACAATAGGTGCAATGTGGCCTATTTGAATGATTATTGTTATGATAGTTATTTGAAGGCCTAGAATTGTAATGATCATTAAATTGTTGGCTTGAGTTATTATTTGAATTATTAGTATTGTTAGATCTTTGATAGTTATGTTTATTTGGATTAGTGTTAGAAGATCTATTGTTATTGTGACTTTGAGAGATGTAAGCATGTTCGTGAGATTTAATTATGCCAAATTGAATTAATTTAGCTTCCTTTTGACGCAACATATTTTGAAAGATAACATAAGTTAGTTGAGATGCTAAAGAAGGAATAGCTAATTGAGAATAAATATTAGTAATAAACTATTGAAACTGTCTAGGCAAACATTTACGAATAATTCTATGGATTATCCTTAAATCAAAAAGAGGAATTTGTAAACTAGTTAGTAAAACTTTAATGGAATCAAATTTGAGCAAGAAATCATCAACAGAGTTGAAATCGGTATACCTGAGGTCTTCAAGTTGGTCTTGAAGCTGGATTTTTTGAGTCTCATCTGCACTATCATAGGTATTTTTCAGGATGTCCCAAGCCTGATGGGCTTCTGTACAAGTAGAAATTAAAACATACAATTCGGGACTTAAGGAGATCCCTATTAAACCAAGCGCTTCCTCATTTTTAGTCTACCAAGCAGTTTGATCAACTTGAGGAGCAGAGGCTACTGGTTTTAAAGTGGCATCAGTAGCAATGTCTAAAATATGTCTGAATCTAAAAATGAAGGTCATGTGCATTTTCCCTGCATGATAATTTGTACTAGTTAACTTTATTTCTGGCATCAGGGTAGTCATGATGAAATACAAAGATCTAAACTAGGGAAAAAATAGAGAAACCTTAACAGAAAATAGAAAAGAACTTAAATCAAACTATATGCACTTGCATGAACTAGCAGAAAGCTATAACAGCTTATGCCAAAGACGCATGCAAGGAAAAAAGTAATCACCAGAGAAAAAAAATTGAAACTAAAAGCACTAAAAGCTAACAGATCTCGGTTAAGTTGTTATGAATTAATAGATAACAACGAGAACTCTTGCATGAAAGGAAACTAAAATGAACTAATAAAATTTTGTTAAATAGGAAAGGGCCACACGATCTTGCAAGGCAACGTTAGAAAACTGAATTGAATCTAAACAACTTTAATTAATAACTTATGTTAGAAGAGGAATTGAAGCTAATTTTTATTGAGCATATGAACCAAAAAAAAATGACTGACAGGAACTAAGAGGATCAATCAGAGTTATAAAAATAGCCCACTAACCCTGCAAAAACAACGTTAGGAACCTGACAAAATAACAAAATTTCAAACCTTAACTTTGGCTTTAGAATCAAGAGTTGTGCACAGGATCTCGTAGCTCTTCTTAGCTCCAATCAACAGATCCACTTGAGATGGAGAGAACTTGTAAACCAGTTAAATTTGTTGAAAAGAAATAAAATTTAAAAAAATTAAACTTCCTTTGATATAAACAATAAAAATAACAAAGATATTTTCCTTTAAAAAATTATATTTATTTAAACTTTTTAACAAAATTTAAAAAATTAGAGACATAAAAGTATTTAATTAAAGCTTTAAAAAGTAACTTTTAAATTTAAAAAATTAACTATATAAATAAATTTTAAAACTTGATATAATTAAACTTTAATAAAAGCAAACTTCAAAAAACCTTTTATACAAATTATATTTTGAAAAACCTCCTTTTAAGCTACGTGGGAGGGAAAGAAATAAAGTCTACCTTTAAAAGAAAGGAATCAACTCAAACTTTTATAAAGTAAAAGCAAATTTGACTTCTAAAGAAATGAAAGGACTAAGATAAATAGACTTTTCTATTTAAATAGTTAAGTAGACCGAAACAACACATAGCACAAAAATTCAAGTAATGGTAATACTAACTAAAATTGGTGGAATGTGCCAATGTGAGAGGATGCATGTCAGCTGGTCTATAAGCTCAACCAATGAGATTTGATAACTCTTCTAAAAGAGATAAGGAGTAGCAGAAACAGCAGGCCTGAGAAAATAGCAAAGATGTTTAGTAGGCTTAATATTAACAAGCAGGCTTCGAGTCGCGATGAGCAACAAGTAGACGAAGCCAAAAAGAAACAAGGAAACTGAGACCAGCAAAATGAAGAAAAAAAGAACAGAGATAAGGAGCACCATGAAGAATAAAGGGAAGAAAACGAGCAGCAAAGAATAACCAAACAGAAAAATGAAAGAGAAGAACTAAATGCCGCAAACAAAAAAATTGCTAAAAGAAATAGCAGATAAGAACGAACCAAAAAAAATAGCAGAGACCGATAGTTACCAAAAAAATTGTTTTGGGGAGGAAGAAGTGACGACAGAGGCAAGGGCGGAAGCGGAGGAGGAGCGCACCCAAATGAGAAAAAAAAACTTTAACTCCGCCTGGCTTGAGTGAACAAGAGTGGCTCAAGGAAGCGAATGCAAAGAAAGAAGCAGAGTTCACTTAGTAAAAAAGGATACAAATCGGAAGATTTATTAAAGGTGGAACAACAAAAAACAAACTAAAAGAATGCTCGCAGATATACTACAAACAAATATAGTGAGAATGAGTAGATAAAATTAATGAAATAGAGCCAAGGCAATGAAAAAGGCTCAAAGGTTAGGATAAAAAAAATAACAACTAACAGCGCATGTAAAAAAGGATATAAACCAGTGCATGCAATGAACCGAAATGTAAAGAAATGAAACGCATGCAAGGCCGATCACAATAAGTCTATATGGCTGGTTCGAATGGAAACCCAAGAACTTCTAGTGTCTCCCGTAACCACTCCAAGGTGATTTGATGTCGTATGTCTTCAACCAAACGCTCCAGGCTGAGATCCAGAGGCAGGATGCAATGCGATCAACGCCAAACACATGCAAAGAAAAAGAACACAAAGGAATTGAAATAAGCAGAGATCTATGTTCTTGAGAGATAAAGTTCACAAATCAAGCCAGCCGACATAAAAAAGGAAAACCACAATGATAGCCAGGCACAACAATCACAAAAAAACTCAATGCAATGCTAATAAGCAAAAACCAAAACTCTATACTAACAAAACTATGAAACAAATAGAGAGAGCAACGCAGAGAGCTAAAATAAAATGTCGATGAGAGCAAGCAATAATGCATGCAACTAAGCAATCAGAAAAGATTAGTATCTTGTTAATAATTTTTTGACTATCACAAGAGAATATGGCTTTACGCCCGCACTTACAGTAGAGATCAAAACAAGATACACACAGCAAGTTCTCTGTATAAACATGCAAGAACTACGAACTATAAATAAGAAACGGATCGCAAAATAGAGCTATGAAAAAAAAAAGGAAAAAAAAAGAAGAATGTTATTTTTACTTACTGAATGCAAACCCTAGAGATATCACTTCACAAAAAACAAAGAAGAAAAGAATGCGCAGAACTATAATTAGAATGCTTGCAATGATTAAAAGCATACAACAGAAATTAGAGTAGAATGCATGTAACCGAAGGAAACAGCAACAATAATGATAATTAAAAAAAGGAGTGCATGCATGCACTTGCTAAAAGGGAAGTGGCAAAGAAGAACCATTATTTTATTATAATAATAAATTAAAATTTTGATATATATATATATATATAATATTATATTTGATTATAAAATTAAGATTTTGATAAAAAATAATACAAAAATTAAATTGCAGAGCCAAGATTGAAATGTCACCAAACCTGCACACAACAAATTAATAATGAATTAATAGATAAACTGGGTTTAGCGGTAAACCAGCCAAACCCAAAAAAAAATTTGATTTTTTCTCTCTTAATTAGATTAGTCACAAAAAATATATACTAGCAAAAATAACTCTCTCAAGAGTCTTCGATATTGGAGTGCTCCAAGATATGGTAGCTCCTTCACCTGTACACTCAATACATGATTAAACCAACCTGCTCTGATACCATGTTAAAAATAATAATAACAAAATATAGAATTAAGAAATTGTTTAATCAATGAGCAAGGAAAAGAAGTGTTACCATGAATAATCACAAAAACTAGGAGCATTCACCAAGCACAATGAAACAAGGAGACAATATTTTGAAGGGGGAAAAGCATAAAAAACCCCTGTGATATTAATGAAGTGGCAAAAATATGCCTAAGAATGAGAGAGAGAGAGAGTGAGCTTAGCTCATACAATATTCGAAAGGAAGAAGAATCTCATGAATTGAGAGGAGAGTCATCTCTTAATAGAGATGTGAGAGAGGAGTTACATTGTAACTCCCATTTCTGTGTATGCCACATTTCACTAGTGTGTGAGACAAGTGTAGGATTCCTCATAAGGAGGAATATCTATTTTCCTTAATAAAGAAAATTACAAATATTACATGTCCTCCCACTTGGACTAGAGGACGAATACATTAGGATACCTTGGTTTATCCTTTAAATACAAATATACCAAGGAAATATTAAATTCTAACAGATATACCATGGAGCTCTTATGTTTTCCATATTGAATTTGAGGGGTGATTGTGGCTCCTTGTTTCTCAGTTCTTTAGACATACTAAAAAAATGCCACTGTATTGAATTCACAGCCTCGGGCAATTCATCTTCAACCATTCTAATATACTCATCAAAAGTTGCATCTCAGAGGGGGTAAATGACTCAACTTCCTGACTCAGAAGGTGCAATTTTCAGCCAATCATAATAATAAGTCTTTGGATCATGGGCCTCAAGTCTTAGGAAAAGGGGAATCTCTTCCTCTAATTCCCTATAAGTTTTAGCTTGGGTTTCCTAACTTATTTCATTTTGGATCCAAGACATAAGAGCTCTTAACTAGATAACCCCAACATATAACAAGTGATTCCATTCCCTATCATTAGGCACTGCAAGATTATGAAGGAAAGTTTCACATAACAAATTTTGTATGGCTACAGGAGAACTATGGAAAGATCTAGAAAACTCAAGGGATTCTACTAACGATGGAGACTTATCTTTCATTATACAAGTCAGTTGATAATTTAAAAATTGTTCCTTAAGGAACATTGCATAAATAGGGGATGGAGATCGACAACTCATCAGTTCAGGTATCATTGATGTTACCTTGGTAAGATTTGTATGTAATTTCTCCACTTCCTCTTCCTTTTCCAGAAGTTCTTGATAATGTTTATCAATGACTTGATTCAAATCTTTATTTTGTTGTCTCTATTGTTCTCTTTCCATGATTAACTGGTTAGATAGCTGAAAAATAACATAAAGTAATGTTGTGGAATGAGAGGCACCTAACATGGTATCCTCTTTAGAATTCTTCCCTACTGCATCCAAAATAGTTGTGTCATCATTAACTGGACTTTTAACCTCAAAAGGATTCGTCCACACAACAAAAGATCTCTCAAGATTACCACACTATTGAGCAGTTGTAGCCAGTGCATCTAAACCCTGATTAAATATCTATTCAACCACTTTGTTCACAAAACTCATATTAACCTTAGAATATTCTTCAAACAAATTTCTTCATGTTGCTGCAGGAGGTGATTCTGGTATGCTTTCTTCTGTTGGGAAGCATTCCTCTGACATAACATCATTTTCTAAGTCAATAAGGTCATCAACTATTTTGAGGTCCCTTGGAGGATGAACCCTTCCTCTGAAACCTATAGGTTTTATCATCAAAACTAGAATCATCCCCAATCACTATGCATTCTTCACCCATTCTACCCATAGAGGATTGTTCTTTTTAAGTTTCAGGAAATGAATCAGGCAATTCTTGTTGATTATCTCTAGGTTCATCCATTCTTGGCTCACATGGCTCAAAAGTTTCAAGATCAACAACTGAGCTAGTTTGTGGTATATTTTCAGACAAATTTTTTTTTCTTCTAAAACTTCTCCTCACAGGGGTTTCTTTTTCTTTGACAAGAATTTTCTACTTCCTAGGAGTGGTTGGAGCTACAAGAACTTTTTCTTTTTTCTTTCAACAAGAACCAAAGGCCATTTTTCTTCCTTCTCATTCTTTTCTCAAAGGAGCCCTAGTTTTCATGGGCGGAGGTGTAGTTTTTCCTTTAGGGACTTTCTCCTTGCTTTTACTCTGGAATGATCTAGATGTAGAGGCTCTAAGAGAACTTTTAGGGTTCCTACACCTAGACCTTCTTACTGAAGAAGATATTGGTTCTAGATCTTCAATTATTTTACTAACCCCATGCTTAGTTTGAACCCTCTTCCCTACTATCTGCCCTATAGGACTTAGGGTTTGGTTCTCAAATTTTCCCAAAAGAAAATCCTCCCACAACATATCTGATTTCTCTCTTAAATATCTTTCCACAATTAACTTAATTAAATAATTGTGAGAGACAATGTTAGGCTTACCTTCCTGCACAAGCGAAGCTCTCTTCTTTAGGATATGAAATAAGAAACTGGGTACATTCATAGGTCGGTTGTCATGCCACATGAAGCTCAAGAACTTGAAATGGGTAGAATGTAGAAACGTTTGTCAGCCTCCACAGGTGAAATATTTTCTGATATAGACTGCACATTAATTAAAAGGGTTTGGCAATCACAACCTGCTCGTACCTTGCTTCCTATCAATATCCAACGGTGGGTCTGTTTGTAGGGTAAACTGTGCTCTAGTAGTTGTGAGATCAAGACTTTCTAAAAATTCCTCTCCTTCCTATGGAAACCCCACGACCTCTACCATAGTTGCCTGAGTAAATGGTACCCTTAATCCTTTAAACGTGGCTACTCCGCCATTCAATGTGCTTAAAAACTGTGAAGCTACTTCACCATCCTAGCTGGTGAGCTTCCACATGTAATCAAGCAAACCCCTTGCTTGAAAATGCGGTATGCATGCTTGGTCATTTAACAAAATATCATGGATTGTAGGCTCACATAGAATCAAACCTACACCCATCTTCTAGAGTACCAAGTCACACAAAATAATTCACAACAATTCAAGACAAACTACAGCAAGACATTTTTTAAAGAATGCTTGAGATGCAGAGACAACAAGGCAATAGTTACAAGAAATTTCCAAATGCAAAAGTTTCTGGAGTTTCTGAAGTTTTAGGCTCTTATGGAAACATGAGTGCAAATCTTCTTATATCTCAAAATAACTATTCATAATTACTTCTCAGACTTCTTGTACCAGCCACCTTTGCAAATTATGTGCAAAATAAATAGTTCCTTTAAAGTTGTCACATCATGCAAAGATAAATTTGGCAAAAGCGTGCAAAAGTACAAGTATGGTTTAAAAGAATAGCATATAATAATTACATAGACACATAAAAAAAAGATTATATCTCCCCCCAACTTAATTGAGAAATTGGTCCCACAATTGTACATGTGACAAGAGCGCAACCGATTTGAAAAATAAATTTAGAACTTTAATACCTTGGATAGTGTATACAAACCTAACAAGGTGCTGACGATGGCATGAAAGCATCATCCATTGGTGGAGAATGATGAGGTGGAAGGGTGGATAGACTAGAAATGATGAGGTGGAATGATGGAATTTATTTTAGAGAATATACTTTCATAAAGAAAGTATTTATTATGAGGTGATTTGAACATTTAAAGAGAAGAACCAAAATGAGCGGGAGGCTCATTTCCAGAGGCTACTGGAGACCCGTTGTCAGTGTCGGTTTGAAATTGCTGCAGGAACTCTTCTTTTCTCTAAGGCTTATGATAAAATTTAAGCCTTTGTCCATTTACTAGTAATTTGAAGCGTACAGGATCAACATTTGACAATTGAATAGCACCATTGGGAAATATAGAAATAATATCACAAGGGCCCAACCACCTAGTTTGAAATTTCCCAGGAGTATGTTGATACCTGGAATAATAAAGGAGAGCCCAATCACCAACTGCAAATTATTTATCCTTGATAAATTTATCATGCCACTATTTTCTTTGTTGTTGTACCTATTTTGTGTTGTGTAGGTCAGATTTCCTCCATTCATCAAGTCCATTCAGAGTGAGAATCTGCTCCTTTTGAGCATGGGTAAGATCCAATTCCAGGTCCAATGTTGTCCTTAAAGTCTTGTGTTCAAATTCCACAGGCATCATAGTTGACTTACCATAGACAAGTTGAAAGGGGGTGAATCCCGTGGTAGTTTTCCATGTAGTCCTATAAGCCCAGAGTGCTTCAGGAAGTTTGGTTGCCCAATATTTCTTATGGACTAACACTGTCTTGGTAAGGATTGTTTCAAGCTCCCTGTTGGTTACCTCTACCTTTCCATTGGCTTGTGGGTGCTAGGGAGAAGATTTACCATGCCTAATTTTGTACTCTTCCATCAAAGCAGCTATGAGATTTGAAGTAAATTAGGCTCCTTGGTTAGATACTAATTCCCTAGGGAGACCGAATCTTGTAAAAATGAACTCATATAAAAATTTGGAAACATTATTATCCCTAGGATGTTTCATAGGCTTGGCCTCTGGCCACTTGGTGACATAATCAGTGCAAACCAAAATATAAGATTTACCTTGTGAAATAGGCTCAATCAGTCCAACGAAGTCAATTCCCCATTTATCAAAAGGTGTTACAACTACTTGAGGTTGCAGGGGCATCTCATCTAATTTAGTTGGTCTTCCCATTCACTAGCACCTATCACACTTCTTGGTGTACTTAGTTGCATCCTTGTGGAGAGTTGGCCAATAGTATCCAGTTGTCAAGATCTTAAATGTTGTTCTCTTGGTGGAAAAATGACCTCCACATGGCTCATCATGACATGCTCAAAGGATATCATAAGCTTCATCTTCCCTTATACATCTATGCATCACTTGATTAGGACCGGTGTAAAACATAAATCCAACAATCCAAGAAAAGTTAAAACTTTTCTTTGCTAAAAATTTTCTTTCTTTGGAAGAGAAGTGAGCTGGTGTCCTACCTGTGGTGAGGTAATTTGTAATGTCAGCATACCATGGATTTTGTGTTGATAACAAAAATAAATTCTCATAAGGAAAACTATCATCAATGGCTGCAAGATCATCAGGAACATGCAAATGGGATAGAAAGTCAGCTACAACATTGGCTTTTCTAGCCTTGTCTACAATAGTGATATCAAACTCTTGCATAAGCAACAACCATCTAGACAACCTTCCCAATATGGCAGGTTTATTCATCAAGTAATTAATGGTTGAATGATCAGTGTGGACAAAAATCTCATAACCAGTAATATAATGCCTGAACTTATTTAGTGCATGAATAACTACAAGCAATTCCTTTTCTGTCACAGTATAATTGAATTTTGCTCCCTGCAGGTTTTTACTGATGAAATAAATGGCATGCTCTTCTACTTCTATTTTCTGACCAAGCACTGCACCTATGCCATAGCCTGAAGCATCTGTATGAATTTGTAAAGGCAATCCCCAATTTGGACTTTTAATATTGGTGCTTTGGTTAGGACTTCCTTAAGTTGTAGGAAAGACTTGTCACACCCAGAATCCTAGGAGAATTCAGAATCCTTCTTCAACATGTTGTAAAGAGGTGCTCCAATTTGACTAAAATCCTTGATAAATCTTTTATAATATCCAGCATGTCCAAGAAAACTTCTTACATCCTTTTGCTTTTCAGGTGTGGGAAAAGTGTTGATTACCTCAATTTTTGTTGGATCTACCTAAATGTCATGCGATGAAATGAAAACCTAACACAACACCTTCCTCCATCATCATGAAACATTTCTCACTTTTTAGAGAAAGATTGTATTCTTGGAATCTTTTGATAACCTTTTCCAAATTGGCTTTAGCTTCTTCAAAAGTGTTCCCATAGGTAGTAAAATCATCCATATAAATTTCCATAAAGTCAATAGATATATCAAAAACAATACTTATAACAGCTCTTTGGAAAGTAGCTAGCGCATTGCACAAACCAAAAGGCAAGACTAAGTATGCAAAGGTTCCCCATGGACATGTAAAGGTAGTTTTCTCCTGGCCTTTTGGAACTCTTTGGATCTGATTATAGCCACTAAAATTGTCTAGGAAAGAGAAATACTTCTTGCCAACTAAATTATCAAGAACTTGATCTATAAAGGGAAATGGAAAATTGTATTTCTTAGTGGCTGAATTCAATTCCCTATAATCTATGCAAACTCTCCATTTGCCTCCCTTCTTTGGTACTATGACTAAGGGTGAAACCCATTGACTATCAAAGATAGGGTAGATAAAACCAACGTTTAACAATTTTTTCAATTCAGTCTTAACTATGTCTCTTAAGACCGGGGTTAACTCTCCTTTGAGGCTACCTTACAGGCTTATATTCTGGGCTGATGTAAATTCTAGGATTATAAAGTTTAGGATCCAATCCCTTCATGTCTGTATAATCCTAGGAAAATGCTTGTTGATTTTCTTGTAGCAACTTCAGTATAATTTTATGATATTGTAGTGACAAAGCACTGTTGACATTCAATTCTTTCCCTGGACTAACTTCCATCTTAATTACCTTATCCATCATGGATATATGAGAAACTGGAGAAGAATCCATCTCATGGTGTAAAAATGAATGAAGGAATTAGGAGGATGCTAAATATTGAGGTGCATTTGGTGGTAGCAGAATAGTTTCCAGGATACAGTCTGGTTGTGAACACAACTGAGAGTCTACTCCATATTCATTTGTGACAATGAATGAGATTACCTCATCATCTTCTCGAGAGGCTAAAAATGGATCTCTACCTATCATCATAAGATGATGGATTGAGTTGACTTCTACTTCATCATCTCCTAAATCTGGCCACACTACTTGATCATCTTATAATAGAGGCTGAGCAGGGGAGTATAGGGTCAAGTTCTTAGTATGCATTCCATTAGATATTGCCATCTTTCCAGACCTACAAGTGTTAGAAAGTAAAGTCCACCAAGATAACTGAGAGGGGGGGGGGTGAATCAGTTATCAGATAATTATAACTTTGATCATCTTCAACAACATTAAACCATATAAGCAATATAATTACCAACCATAGAAAGATATTCATACATTCATACACAATAACACAATGACACAAGATATGTTGACTAGGGAACCTCTTGATCAAAGAGTAAACCCCAGTGGGAATGATGCCCAAAAAAGATGCACTAATATGAATATTCCTTGTGAAAGGATGGACTTTGTTAGGAGTCTTATGAAATACATTCAGTACATATGAATCCCTATTAGGAGATTTTGAATCCATATTAAAAGATTCTAACCCTGTTAAGAGTTATGGAAGATAGAAGGACCCACTACCCAAACAGCTTCAGGGTAAGATCGCTGAACATACTATCCAAATAATCTTTGCATTAATCAACAAAATAATATGTTACATCTTCTCTGACTATGCCAAACCGCACTCATTGTTACACCATGTCTCAATTTTAGATCTTTGTACCTCGCATGTCTTCCTTCACAAATTCGCTTTCATACTTAGCTCTTTTCTTCACTTCATGCATACAACATCACACACAACCACTCTAACCATACTAAAACAAGGAAAAACATTCCTTCCTTTATACCACACTCAAGTAATTACAAATGAATCAGCATCCAATTACAAAATAAAAGTTTCGACACGCTACATCAAAATTACACAAAACTGTCGGCATCCAAATATAATAAATATTCACTCATGTGACCTCGAAGTTTGCACCATCATCCACATCACTATCAATTTGTCTTCAACTTCCCTTTAACTACGCAAAACTAGATTCCATCCTGATTAGGAGATATCATCCGATTTCCACAAACCGCTACTTAGGAACACTACCTGAATACTGCTTCCACCAAGGTGCTCATAAATTCCATGAATAAATGAATTATTGTCTGTGCTCTTAACCATAGACATATAACATATCAAAGATTATATCCTCAACACCACATAACTCCAACTATAATAACCCACGTGCGCTAATCCAAACTCTATCTGCTTCTCTACAAGTCTTCGGTAAATCACTGTGTTGACATCAATGACAATCATAGTCATGAATGCAACAACAACTATTACAGAATGGCTGCCAAACATTTAGCATTCATTCCTAATAATCTCCCCTATTGGCATTGATGGAAACATAGATGAAAAAATATCCAATGTTCCAAAATTCCAATACTGCAACACTGCTTCTTCAAATCCTCTTCATCAATCAAATCTTGCTTCATTTTCCTATTTAGTTCTCTCCAACAGATGTTTCAGATGGTTTTTCATGTATACTTCTCCCCCATTGACATCAATGATAGAAATTTCATCACTATGTCAAGAACAACTCAATGTCAAAAGACACTATTTAGAAAATACATTCACTAGAGTCCTAATGACTCAGCTCAGATACACATACTCCCCCATAGAGGAAGTACCAACATCCAGTCCAAAAGAAAGATAAGGATTATATACTACTGGATGGAGACAACCAACTACATCACTTTTCAAAACTAGGCTAGGGCATAACCCCAAGCATACCTCTTGGATACTCAAATGTATCCTTAGGAAAAGGCTTTGTGAATATATTTTCTATCTACTCCTTTGTACTTATGTACTCAAGTCTAACTTCTTTCTTAGTAACGTTCTCTCTTACAACATGATACTTAATCTCTATATGCTGTCTTAGAATGTAATACAGGATTATTAGACATACTAACTATGCTGGTGTTGTCACAATGTATGACAATAGGTTCAACAAACTTTATTCCAATATCCTTCAGCATTTGCTTCATCCAAATTATCTGGTTACAATTGTTTACTGCTGCTACATATTCTACTTCTGCTATGCTTTGTGAGATACAATTATACTTCTTTCTTAGCCAAAAAACCAATCTTCCTCCAAGGAAAAATGCTCCACCACTGGTGCTTTTCTTTTTATCAACACTACCTCCCCAGTCAGCATCTATATATGCACATAGGGTAAAATCATCAGATTTTTCATACCATAATCCATAGTCCATTGTGACTCTTAAATATCTCAGTATCCTCTTTACTGCTACATAATGTGATTCTCTAGGTTCAGCTTGAAATCTTGCTACAATTCCAACTGAATGTGCTATATCAGGTCTTTTATGAGTCAAATACTACAATCCTCCAATCATAGATCTGTATTTCTTATGTTCCATTGCAGGAGTCTCATTTGTGCTAGATAACTTATGTCTAGTCACCATGGGTGTTCCAACTAGTTTACAATTCTCCATTCCAAATCTTTTCAACAAGTCATTCAAGTACTTTGTCTGACTTACAAAGATACCATCATTGTTTTGTGTTATTTGTAATCCCAAAAAGTATTTCATTTCACCAATCATACTCATTTCAAATTCAGTCTTCATTTCATCAGCAAATTTGTCACTAGCTTCATCTTCTCCTCCAAAGATAATGTCATCAACAAAAATAACTATAACCAACAAACCATTTTCAATTTCTTTTGTGTAAAGATTGCTATCAATTGTTCCTTTTGTAAATCCCAATTTTAACAAATACTTATTCAGTCTTGCATACCAAGTTCTAGGTGCTTGTTTAAGTCCATATAAAGCTTTCTTCAGTTTACATACCATGTCTCCTTCTTGAGTCAAAGGAAAACCTTTAGGCTGCTCAATGTAGACTTCTTCTTCCAATTCTCCATTCAGAAATGTTGACTTCACATCCATCTGATATACTTTGAATTTCTTGTAAGCTGCATAAGCCAAAAATATTCTTACTGCTTCAATTCTTGCAATAGGTGCAAAGGTTTCTTCATAGTCAATTCCTTCTTGCTGTGAGTAACCCTTACATACCAATCTTTCTTTATTTCTTACTACTTCTCCTTGTTCATTCATCTTGTTTCTGAATACCCATTTAGTTCCAATAACATTCTTGTCTTTAGGTCTAGGGACCGATTCCCATGTCTTGTTCTTTTCAATCTGATCTAGTTCTTTCATAGCATTAGTCCAACTTTCATCTTCACAGGCTTCATTAGTAGTCTTAGGTTCAATTTGAGAAATCAAACATAACTATTCTTGTACCTTATTTCAAGTTAGAACTCCTCTTTTGATGCTTCCAATAATTTGTCCAATAGGATGATTTCTTAACAAACTCTTGCTAGGTGTCACTGTCTCAGATATCACTTCAGATGTAGGTTCTTCAATGACTTCACTATGGCTTTCATTCAAAAAATCACTATCAGTTTCATAAAATAATTCAGTAGATCCAGTGTTAGGTTTAGGATGAGCTTCTTCATCTGA
The DNA here is from genome assembly GCA_027943335.1 of Chamaecyparis obtusa. Taxonomy (NCBI): domain Eukaryota; kingdom Viridiplantae; phylum Streptophyta; class Pinopsida; order Cupressales; family Cupressaceae; genus Chamaecyparis; species Chamaecyparis obtusa. The sequence goes on along the minus strand of BSBK01003141.1, from coordinate 1,928,715 downwards.
TTCATAATCAAGCATTCTTTCCTGAATTTTGAACTTTTCATCAACTTTAACATTTGTGCTTTCAACAATAGTCTTAGTTATTTTATTGTAACATCTATAGGCTTTTCTTTTCAAAGAATATCCAAGAAATATACCTTCATCACTTCTAGGATCAAACTTTCTGATATCATCATCTCTCTTTATATAACATTTGCTTCCAAAAATCCTAAAATACTTAACTGAGGGTGCATGTCCAAACCATAATTCATAAGGTGTCTTGTCTGTGTCTGCTCTGATTTGTACTTTATTCATTGTATACACTATTGTGTTCACTGCTTCTCTCCAAAATATCTTCGCCAGATCATTCTCAAATAACATAGCTCTTGTTGCTTCAGTCACTGATCTGTTTCTTCTTTCTGCAATGCCATTTTGTTCAAGTGTTCTAGGGGCTGAATACTGTCTCTTAATGCCATTTTCTTCACAAAAGGTGTTAAACTCTCTAGAAGTAAATTCTCCACCTCTATCAAATCTCAAACATTTAATCTTCATTCCAGATTCATTCTCAACTTTATTCTTAACAATCTTAAACTTATCAAATGCTTTAGATTTTTCTTTAAGAAATGCAATCCACATCATTCTTGTAAAATCATCAACAAGAATCATAAAATACCTTTCTCCATAGAATCCTCTATTCCTGGTAGGACCGCTCAAATCTGTATCAACAATCTCCAACTTTTCTGTAGATGTAAACTTCTTACTGGGAAAAGAACTTCTCTTCTGTTTAGCCATTACACATTCTTTGCAAATCATGTTAGTAGGCTTCATAATTTTAGGCAAATCTCTTACTGCAAGTGTAGTACTTACTTTCACAATGTTATCAAAGTTTATATGACAAAACCTTCTATGCCATAACCAACTATCATCAATCTTAGTAATCAAACATGTCATCTTAGTAGGATTCAATTGAAATACATTACCTCTGGTTCTAGATCCAGTTCCAATCAGATTTCCATCTTTATCCTTTATCACACAAATTTTCTCAGTAAACCAAACTTGATATCCCTTATCAACTAACTGTCCAACACTCAAAAGATTATGTTTCAATCCATCCACAAAATAAACATCATCAGTATTAGTTTTTCCATCAAGAGTAATAGATCCTTTACCTTTAATCAAACAAGGTGCATTGTTTCCAACTCTAACAACTCCTCCATCATATTCATTAAACTTTATGAACTTTTTCATGTCTCCAGTCATATGATGTGAACAACCACTATCTATAATCCAATCAGCTTTCTTTTCAACTTGAGAAACTAAGTCTTTTTCTTCCTTAACATCAGTTTCAAGATTCTCTTATTTAATTGCTACAAATCCTATGTCATCATTATTCTCAATATCACTTTCACTTAAAGTTCTTTCTATACTAGCTTCAAGATCTTCATCATTAGCATAATAAAATTCCTTAGATCTAGGTTTGAAATTGTTTCTATACTTTTTAACTCTCTTTGGACATTTAGATGCAAAATGACCATATTCTTGACAAGTCCAACATTTAAATATTTTCTTACCATCTGGTTCTCTTTTCACAAGCAAGGCAATACCTTCTTCAATCTTCTTGTCTTCTTCATTTCTAGATCTGCTGCTGCCAGCATAATCTTTTCTCACACTGATGCTTTTTGACAAAGTAGGGAGAACACTAAGAGCACTGAATGTTGTCTCCATTCTAGGTAAGTCTCCTGATAATCTCAGGTTCATTTCTGTTGCTTCCAATCTTCCAAGAAGAGTCTTTCTTGTAAAGTTTGTAGTACAAGGTATAACTTGTTCAATCATCTATATTGTCTGCTTAAATACAGGGGTCAATATCCTCAGAATTTTCCATATAACTTCATTCTCTGTCTTGGTTCCTCCACAAGATTTTATACCTGTAATAATTTCTGACATTCTACCAATATAGCTTCTAATAGATTCATCTTCCAACATTCTTATATCTTCAAATGCACATATCCAATTATGTAATCTAACTCTTTTTGCATGTTCATCACCTTCAAAAGTAGAGTGTAAAGCATTCCAAATTTCATGATATTTTTTCAAATATTTTACCTGACTGTACTCATTCTCCGAAAGGGCTATCAAAAGTGCTTCTCTTGCAAGTATGTTACACATGAATAGATGTCTCTCATCAGCAATACATGTTTCAAAATTGTCCTCTTTGATGATAGTCTTATCATTCTTTTTAATCAACCAATAACTTGGTCCTAAACATAGTAGGTTTGTCTTCATCTTTTCTTCCCAGCTGTCAAAATTTACTCCATCAAACTTAGGGCTTTCTTTCCTGAAATTATCCATGGATCTCCTTAAGCTGTTAAACTTCTTTTTCAAGGACCTGTCACTCTAATACCAATTGTTAGAAAGTAAAGTCCACAAAGATAACTGAGAGGGGGGGTGAATCAGTTATCAGATAATTATAAATTTTATCATCTTCAACAACATTAAATCATATAAGCAATATAATTATCAACCATAGAAAGATATTCATACATAATAACACAATGACACAAGATATGTTGACTAGGGAACCTCTTGATCAAAGAGTAAACCCCGGTGGGAATGATGCCCACAAAAGATGCATTAATATGAATATTCCTTGTGAAAGGATGAAATCTATTAGGAGTCTTATGAAATACATTCAGTACATATGAATCCCTGTTAGGAGATTTTGAATCCATGTTAAAGATTCTAACCCTGTTAAGAGTTATGGAAGATAGAAGGACCCACTGCCCAAACAGCTTCAGGGTAAGATCACTGAACACACTATCTAAATAATCTTTGCATTACTCAATAGAATAATATGTTACCTCTTCTCTGACTGTGCCAAACTGCACTCACTATTACACCATATCTCAATTTCATATCTCTGTACCTCGCATGTCTTCCTTCACAAATTTGCTTTCATACTTAGCTCTTTTCTTCACTTCATGCATACAAAATCACACACAACCACTCTAACCATACTAAAACAAGGAAAAACATTCCTTCCTTTATACCACACTCAAGTAATTACAAATGAGTCGACATCCAATTACAAAATAAAATTTTCCACACGCTACATCAAAATTACACAAAACTGTCGGCATCCAAATACAATAAATATTCACTCATGTGACCTCAAAGTTTGTGATGTCATCCACATCACTATCAATGTGTCTTCAACTTCCCTTTAACTGTGCAAAACTAGATTCCATCCTGATTAGGAGATATCATCTGATTTCCACAAACCGCTACTCAAGAACACTGCCTGAATACTGCTTCCACCAAGGTGCTCATAACTTCCATGAATAAATGAATTAATGTATGTGCTCTTAACCATAGATGTATAACATATCAAAGATTATATCCTCAACATTTCATAACTCCAACTATAATAACCCACGTGCACTAATCCAAACTCTGTCTGCTTCTCTACAAGTCTTTGGTAAATCACTGTGTTGACATCAATGACAATCATAGTCATGAATGCAACAACAACTGTTATAGAATTGCTGCCAAACATTTATCATTCATTCCTAACAACAAGCTATATAAGCCTCTGTATTAGCTAACCATGGTTTCCCTAGGATGAGAGGATACCCACCCATATTATCTTTTGGGGAAAGGACAATAAAATCTACTGGGTATTCCCAAGAGTTTAATGTAACTATGACATCCTCTACCATCCCATCTGGTTTGATATTAGAACTATCAGCAAGTTGAAGAATGGTTGGTGTTTCTCTAAGGCCAATAATATGCAATTGAGACAATACCTCTTTTGTCATTACATTTATAGATGATCCTAAATCAACCAAGGCATTTTATACTTGCATTCCATGAATGGTGATAGTAACTACAGGACTCCCTACATCAGAATATTTGGGTACTATTAGGTTCTCCAACATAAGGTTAGACAATTTTCCTAAGACATGAATAGTTTTAGGATCTTTCTTCTTTCTCCCTGGCTATTTTATGCAAGGTTCCTTAATAGCCTTAGTGTAAACGGGAACTTTTTTGATAGTATCTAGTAATGGTATTTTTATTGTCATATGCTTCAGCTGATTGAGAAAATTTATTACAGCTTGGTTTTTTGTGGGCACAGCTTCATCTACTAGCCTTTGAGGAAATGGGGGATCTTTTGTTGCAGAAGAAGTCTATGGAGTGGACACATCTACTTTTTCTGAAGCAGGATCTTCAACTTCAACTTATGTTATTATAGGATTTTGAGGTGAAGCAAGAGTGGCTCTTGACCTTAGATGAATATTATTCAAGGAGATAGCATAACTTTTTTGCTAAGTTTCCATCTTTCTATTGTTAGAATTAGGATTAGGTTGAGCTGGCAGCTAGGTTTTCTTAGGCATATTGTTATTGGTTGCATGAGGAGGCATTATAGCTTGTTGTTGAGGTGGTGGCATTAAGGCTTTCTGATTAGATTGGTTAGACCACTGACTAGGCTACTGCCATCCTTGGTGAGATTGTTTCCAACCTTGTTGAGGTTTTTGCCAACCCTTATAGGGTTGATTGGACCAATTTCTATGCCCACTAAATCCTTAGGGACCCATATTTTGGTAATTTTTCCATTGACTATTATTACTATAATTTTGTAGAGGGTCTTGTGGAATACCTGGTCTTTGGGCCCATGGCCTGCGTTGAGAAACATAGAGCATCTCTCCATTTTCATCAATAGCTTTGAATTCAATAGGCATTGGCTGACTCCAAACTTGCAACAGTCTTGCATTTGCAGTTTCTCTTCCTTTCTCTACAATGCAAACAATATTCAGCTAACATAGCATCAGCTTCTTCCTTCTTGCTTGCATGTTGTCCAGTTGAGTGGAAACATCATTAATGATGTCCTACTTGAAATCAGATAGAAGATTGGATAATTCCATCTTAGATACCCCTGAACCATTGGACTTATGAGGTAAATCTTTGAGTCCTCTACCTTTCTTCACAGTAGCTGTTGAATAATTTAGACATATATTCTTTATGTCAGCCTAGTTCTCCTAAGTGATATCTCCTCTCACCATAAGGTCCAAGGCCTTAATACTTCCATCATTTACACCTTTTAAGAAAAGATGTTTTTGTGACTCCTCATTCAACTGATGCTGGGTATTGTGTTGCAAGTTAAACATAGACCTTGAGACATAGTCTTCCAAGGTCTCATCCTCCTTTTGTGATATTTTGAAAATGCCATCTCCCTTCAAATCATGGCCCCTACAATACTCCTTATATTTAGAAAGGAACATATTTCTCATTGCATCCCAATCTGATATAGCATTGTCACCTAACCCCATGAACCATCTTAGAGTGACCTCCTTAAGAGTAGATGGAAATAATTTTAGCTTATGGGTGTCAGTTGTATAATCACAACTCCTACAGAGGATGTTAATTTTAAAAGGGAAGGTTTCAGGGTCTTCAATAATAAGGCCATAAAATTTGGGAAGTGCAGAGGTAGGTATGTTTTTAAAATTATTATTACCATGCTGAGTAGGGATGGGGAAAGGAAAGGTAGGTTGATCCATCCTTGGAGGAGGACCTAGTTGTTGTGGTTGATAAATAATAAGATTAAATGGATTGTCTCGATACTTGGGTTCAGCAAAAAGGTCATTCAAATGTAGTGATTCTTCAGAGGATGATGGTGAAGATATTTTTTCTTGTGCATCAGCAAATGGTTTTCAAATGGTTCTTCTTCTTCTTCATTCCCAACTTGGGGTTCCTTAGGTTTAGGATTAAAGATATCAAATGGTTCAACTTGGATAATATGAGGAAGGAATCTCCTAAGATGATCTCTTCTTCTATGCATACAAAATAATGCAAAACTAAAACTAAGACAATGACTTCAGGATTGGATTAGATTGACACCATCCCCAAAAATGGCACCAAAAATGACTATTCAATATAATACCTTTGTAACTAAGGATTGGACATCCTTCTTATAGTGACTCTATATTTAAACAGTGCCAAATATCATACTTAGAATAACATACTGAGATCATTGAATTATCAACCAGGGACGTAAGCTTGAAATGATGCTCACAAAGTATATGTTCTAGTCCATCTTAAATGTCATCAATGCAATCGAAATGTTGAAGGAAATACTAAGTTTAAGAATTGGAATAACAATTTAACCTAGTGCTTTGGAACCATGCTACAAATAGGAAACTAGCTATTTACTTATGCTCGAGGAAATAACCAACAGTTATGTTACTTAATGGCTACAGGAGCAACAGAGTTCTAAATACTTCAATGAAACTTAAAACTAACTCCTACCTAACTATAAAATGAGTTCACCTCTCGCGTGGGCCCCCACAAAAGAGTGAATGAATAACAACTCAGAGATTAAGAACTATAGATATCATTTCATTCATTCATAAAACATAAGTACAAAGTGTAGCAACAGAATTGTATTTGACTACTGCTGGATTACAAAAGGATTTCCTACAAAAACTAGCTAACTCAAGAATCGAAAACTCCAGCTTATTTATAACAGTAACTTAAAACAAAACTCCCTAAATCTAGGATTCTCCAAGGTCAGGGATATGATGATATTGAAGATACAGAAACAACATAATTTAATGTAGGAGTAGGTTGCATTTAGTTATACATGAATTTAGGAATTCATGACCTCTAGATTTACTCCACAATAGTTTCTAACCGGGTTGACTTGGTCTGCAACGATAACCGCTACCGATTGAAAGTGATGGAATCATAATGAACTCAAAATAGTTATTCAATCTTCATATCACCACTTCATCTATCTTCTGATGTTGACTCACCATTCCCTGCAAGAGATTAGCATGCACATGCAAAAATCGCAATACATGTCCAAGATAGAATTCATAATAAGTTTTTCTACACTAGCTTTGCTCTTATCACATGGCTACAAGAAAACTACCCAATCAATGCAAGATGGAAAGATACAAGATTTCATTATACGTAACCATATAACATATATGTTTAGCATATTCATTTAAACTTAAAATCTTTCAGCTGCACATACACACGTAGAAGTTTTAAACATAAGCAGTCTAAATAAGTCTATGAAAAACTCATAAAGTTCCCAAGTTTTAACCATAAAAACATGTGAAATCATAAACCAAATAGGCCTTAAATTTCCCTCATCAGGTTTCAAAGGCTAGAGGTTTCTCCATCCCACCACACATGAGATTTTCATTGAGAGGAGTGTTCATTTTGAGGAAGATACCTCCAATTCCTCTTCTATCACTTCTCCATCATGCATTCCTATGGAGACATTGCAACTGCATGATGATATTTCTTCTAAGGATTTCAATCCTCCTAGTCCAGATGAGGATTTTTATTCCACCAGTTCAAATGATGATGATAAGGATCCATCTTCCTCCTGTCTTAGTCATCATTCAGAGGATGATGATTCTCCTCTATATTTTCCACATCCTCCAATTATTGGGCCTCATTGGGCTTGTCAGACATTGGAATTAGTAGGTGATTGGGTTGGTGATCCTTTAGATGAGAGAAGAAAAAGGTCACAGTTTGAGCAAGCTCTACATCTCTTCATTACTACAACTTTCAATCCACAATCCTTTCGGGAAGCTTTTGGTATCCCTAAGTGGGTTACTTCTATGTAAGAGGAGTTTAGTTTCTTAGAAAGGAACCATACTTGTGATTTAGTCCCTCTTCCTAAGGGAAGAAAAATTATTCGGTGCAAGTGGATCTATCGAACAAAATTTTCTATAGTTGGGTCAGTTGATAAGCATAAGGCTCGCCTCGTCGCCAAAGGATTCTCTCAGGTTCTTAAAATTGAATACTTTAATACCTTTGCACTAGTTATTAAGATGAATTCCATCCAACTTGTCCTTGTCATTACTACATCTCATCGCTGGGAAGTTCATCAGATGGATGTGAAGAGTACTTTTCTTCATGGTGACCTTCAAGAGGAGATCTATATGGAGCAACCTCAAGGGTTCATTTAGGATCCTACACTTTTCTACCACCTTCAAAAGTCCCTCGATAGCCTTAAAAAGGCTCCTCAAGCTTGATATGAAAAGATGGACTCCTTCCTTTTGTCAATTAGGTTCACTTGATGTGAATATGATCTGAACATCTACATATTGCAGCAAGATGATACTCTCACTTTCCTTATCATCTTTGTTGATGAAATTTTTATCACTAGGAGTTACTCATCCCACATCACAGTAGCCAAAACTACCCTCCATGGTTGGTTCTTTATGTCTAACTTAGGTCTTCTCCACTACTTCTTAGGGATCAAGATTACTAGTCACCTTATTGTATATTTATTGGACATCCTAAGTATGCTCTTGATATGCTCTCCATATTTTGCATGGATGAATTTAAGTCTGCATCAAATCCATTTCCATCAGGGGTAAAAATTGAGGCTTTTATTCTTCACCCTTGGTTAATGCTACCTTGTATCATCAATTAGTTGGTAGCCTTATATATTTGACTCATAAAAGGCCTAATATTTCATATGTTGTGAGCATGGTCTCCCATTTTATGCAAGAGTCACATGAGATACATTAGAAATCATCTAAGAGTATTCTTCATTATATCCAGGGAACTCACAATTATGGCATTCATTATGCAGTAGGTGTGGATATTGACTTGGAAGGATATATAGATTCAGATTGGGTAGGTGACTCTCAGGATCACAAGTCTACTTTGGGGTATTACTTCTCTCTTGTTTCGGGTCCAATTTCTTGGTCGAGAAAGAAGTAGTTTGTTATTTCCCTTTCATCCACTAAAGTTGAGTATTGCAGAGTAGTTAATGTAGCTACTAAGGCCATTTGGCTTCAGAACATCCTTACCAAGTTTGGCATTCCTTTATGAAAGCCAACAATCATAATTTGTGATAATCAAAGTGTCATTCAAATTTCTCGCAATCCAATCCATCACTAGTGGACCAAGCACATTGAGATTCACATGCACTGCATTCAGGATTTTATTCATGAGCAGGTCTGTTGGTACTCTCAAATTCTTAAGATTACCACTGTTGAAAATTTTTAAGAGGCCCTTTGTAATTTTGTTGAGATGCCCTATTTTGGCATGCAAGCATTCAAACACCTTGTAAATTTCATGCTTTATAAAGAGATAGGTATGTTCCCCACCTTTCTTTTAGCTCATTTGTTCATTCCCAGTCTCTAGTTTGTAGATTGAAGTGGTTTTTTGAAGTATCATTTCTAGCTAGCTTGCAATCTACATTCTTGCCCAAGTGTGAAACAAGTTAAAAAAAACCCTGCTTTGTAAATGCATATTTTAGGCCCTGTTGATTTTCATGGGTTGCTAATTTGTGTAAATGTTAAATGCATATCAAGTAGCGTATGTTTCAAATTTTAGACCCCCATAGCTAGTTTAGACCCATTCTACATATGCCTAGTTGAAGGGCTTTTAAGTAAATCTGTACTTTATACTTAATCAGGAATTTCAAGTAGTCCACTTTGAGGTTTTACATTTTAGGACATGTGATTGATGATTGCAACTCAATTGTACCCCTACTTTATAAGCATGAAAAATATTCCCCATGTGCATTTTCAGTGTTTCATGAATTCATTTTCCCAGTTTGCTAAGGCCATTCCAAATGCCATTTGTTCAGTTTCTCGCATTTGTCAATTAGTACACCTATACGTAATCATTTTGAGGAATGGATATATTTCATCATATAGGTATTCATGAGGTTCTAGTTGTTGTTTTATAATTTTGATATCTTGATGTGACAATGTTCCAAGTTGCTACCTCTCGCGATTCCATCTAATATTTTTATCAGGTCTTTTTGGAGTGCAAATTATTGTTTATTAACATGCCCAGTTGTAGGACAAATGAAATTAGAAAGTTCAAAGATCAAAATCTCTCACCCTAGATGTAGTCATGAGATGTTATTTTTCAAGATGAATCTATGTTCATCAAATTATATGTCTGTCATTTTCTATGTGCTAGAGGTGTGTTATGATTAATTTTAAGGTCAGTTAGGAGGGCAGTTTCATTAGGTTGGGGCCCAGTGCTAATAATCAGAGCAAAGAGCAGAGAATTGAAATCTTGAAATCTCAAAGGGAATACTAGGGCCCATTCTTTAGAGTAGAGAATTGACATTTGGGGAACCAAAAATCAGAAATAGAATCAAAGTAAGTGAAATCCTCAAACTTTGAAAAGAAAACTGGGGCCCATGCTTTAGAGCGCAGAATTGATGCCCGAGGTGCCAATAATTGGAATTGGAAGGAGAGTAGGTGAAATCTTGAAATCCTAGAGGGAAGACTAGGGCCCATGTTTTAGAGTGGAGAATTGATGCTTGGGGTGCCAAAAATTAGAATTGGAAGCAGGGTAGGGGAAATCCCAAAATCATGAAGGGAAGACTTGGGCCCATGCTTTAGAGTAGATAATTGATGTTTGGGGTGAAAAAGATCAGAATTGGAAGCAGAGTAAGGGAAATCTTGAGATTTGGAAGGGACCATTTTAAAGTATCACATCGTCCATCGTAGAATACATAAGGTAAGTGGATTGCAGTCCCGGGAGTTCTAGGTATTGAATTTTCATGGTCTCGTGATCCCAGTTCACAAAGAGTCAAAAATATTCTTGAGATTTTGACACATGGCAAGTGCAAATGAATTGAGTGCAAGACTAGCTATGACAAGTGGCATGATCCCACAATCAGAATTATGAGGAGAGATAAGACACCATAGGATCACGAGATGTTGACACGTGGTGGGGCTAACCAAGTAAGAGGATGAAGTGGTGGAGTTATGGTGTTGTAGAGTTGAGTATGTGGACAAATCAGGAGATGTCACATGCAAGTCAGGGATAGTGGATCAAGTTGACCATTGTTGACCAAGCTGGACTAGGAGCATAAAGTGAATAAAATGAAATATTGGAATATCATAATATGCACGGGTAAATTAAAGGTCAAAATAAATGTAAAGGAGCACATTTTTTAAAACTAGTGAAATATTTTGCATGTAGAGGAAGAAAAATACATAGAATAAAGGTGCTTTAGGAGATAATTAAAAGAGGATTCTTCTTGGAAAATCAAAGATAAAATAGAATGAGACAAATCAAGTACAATTACAAAGAGATGAGAGAGATGGTTTTTAGCAGATTAGGGCAGACTGAAGAAGTGACAGCTGGCAACATCAGATCAAATCTAGTTTTATTCTTCTATCTATATATTCTCTTCTTTTCTCTTTTCTTAGGGTTTTGAAATTTTTGGAGTTTTTCCAAGCTTTAGGGTTCCCGTAGGAAGTTCTTATGGATTTTGGGTGGTTTTGTAAATCTTCCATAGAGCCTAATTCTATGAATCTGGGTTGATTCCTTTTGTTGGTTTTTTGGTTCTTTTAGCTATATTTATGTTATTTGATAGAGGTAGCTTATATTTTTTAATGAAATATAATGTTGGTTTAGATCTCTCGAGTGTATGACTCGGTTAAGTTTTAAATAGAATAAAACAAAGAGTTGTCTCATTTAGTGTTTTTTTGTGAGATATGTGACTTTATTTTCATGCTTTAATTTAAAGAATTAATTAAAATGCTTAATAGGATTTGTATATTTACTAGGCTTGTGCAAGAATTTTGATAAGTAGGTTGGGTTGGGATTACTATTACAGAATAGTGTAAGGCATTGTTCTTAGATCTTAGGCTATTGATGAAACTTTGTTGTATGATGTTGTACTTCTGATGACTCTATTGCCCAAATGGATGAGGCACTGATCTTAGCTAGTTGTGGGATTTACATGTGGTTTTTCGTTCATGTCCAGGTGGTCTTTGCTAAAAAAATTGATTAAATCATAGAATATCTTTCCTTTTTTGTTTTTGTTTTTTTTTGTTTTGCCCCGAATCTCATGCTCCATATAGGTTGATGTTCAATGGATAACTAGCCATTACCTAATATCTCCTTGTTATGTTGATGCCTCATATGAGATTTATCTAGTTTTTTAATCCCAGTTGTGAACCTTTTAGTTGTGTATTAAAGGGCATTAAACGTCTACCCACCTTGGTTTTGCAGAGCCTAAAGTGCAAAAGGGTTTACTAGATCCTTTTTATTTGGTCCAAGCCTCATACATTTTTTATTACTAGAGTTAGATTCTCCATATAAAATTGATTGATTGGATTGGTAGCTATTTTGTAATGTAAAATTTTTCAAGAACCAACAAAATGGTGACTCTACTAGGGACAAAGAGATTGAAAAGGTTTTGTTCATCCATGCTAGAATCTTTGGTTATAACTTGTTATTTAGCATAACTTACAATGAGCTTTCTCCTTATTTTGCTAAATTTTTCCTAGGATATATTGTTGTCATAGAATCATGTATTGTTTTAAATGTTCTTGCCCCTTTTTTCAAGTGTGTAATTCTCGAAGGGTGGTTTGATAATCTATTAATTTTCATCAAGTGTAAATTTGGTCTAGAATTGTCCATGTTATGTAAAGGTTTTATATCATCTCACTAAGTGTGAGTGGAAACTCTGAGATCTTTGTTTGCACTAGTTGCATTATTGAAATAAAGAAATAAAGGATTTGCAGTCTTGTTGAAGCAAATTTGAATCCCTTATGATGTGGTTCTTGGTCGAGGAAGGAAATCATAGGAACTCATGTTGTTGGAGGAAGTGTTGTTTTGTTGTTGCTGGTTTTTAAGAAAGTTTGAATTGAAAGAAGTTTCAACTGTCAATTATTTTTCCTCTACAAAGAGGTGGTGGATTTATCAAATAATTTAGTGAAGGTGTGAAGAAAGCTTCATATCTATCAAATTTTCCAGCTAAATGGTTGATTTGTAGCTACAACACTTCCAAGTATTTTGATTTTTCATGTGAAATTTGTTTTCCATGAAAATTAGTTGTAAAAAATTGTTTCCATGTTGAGTGATTTAACCACTAATAGAGGGAATGTTAGTGAGGGTTACATACTTCTGAGATATGTTTTTCAACTTATGCATTAAAGTGTTGAAGTATGTTTGAATCTTATTTTGGTGATAGAGAAATGTGTTTTTACTATAAGTTGTAAATCTAAAGATTTTGTAAGTGGGTGTGATTTCCATGTACATGTTTGAGAAGTGTTAAACATGAGTTCACAAGGTGTGCATCCATGTTGGGTTATTGTAGTATTTTCTTTGTCCAAAGGTGTATTCCATTTTGTTTTTATGGCATTAGAAGCTTTCCTAATGTTGTTCCTACTGAGATTAGGTAATATTTACCAAAGTTTAGTGGGAAGAAAATTGAATCAGCAAGTAAACACTTGCAAGAGTTTGTCGATATAATGAGTGACTATGAAGTGTTCCATGAGGATGTTTTTATGAAGTTGTTTGTATAAACTTTGAAGGAAGATGTCAAGGATTGGTTTTATTTTTTACCATCATATTATATTTCTTATTGGGAAGAATTAGTTACAGCCTTCATGGAGCAATTTGGTGAGAGGGTTAATCCACATGCATTGAACCAAAGACTCATGGAGATTCAGATTAAAGAGGGTGACTTTTTCCCTTTTTTTAACATCAGCTTTGCAAAAGTATTGGGTGATATCCCAATCAGCTATAGGCCTAATGATGTAGTATGTATATTTATTTATTCAAGGGCTTTTGATGAAAAGATAAGTTTCTTGTTAGGATACAAAGAGCCCAACACCTTGCATCATGCATTTATGACAGTAATGGACATTGAAAACAATTTAAAATATGGAATCCCAAGGGGCTTTCTATCTACTAGTGTTCGTTGTCATAAATAATTAAATGGAGATGTGTATGAGTTGAGAAGTGAAGATAAATATTAGAATATCAATGTCCCTTTTGTTCATACTAACCATGTATGTAATTTTGATTCTAATGGTGTGAGAGAAGAGAACTATTTGCCAGTGGTTATTCCTCATATTATTGATGAAACGATTAGTGAAGAATTGTGTAACATTGTTGAAGCATAGATGGAAGTGTTATCTAATTTCACACCATATGATGGAACTATTTCTTGTTTCGTGATAGAGGCTACATGTGATAGTGATCAAAAGTCCTATGTTTTTTAAAGGTATTGTAGCTTGTATGAAAATAGTGAGGAAGGCTATGCATCTGATAATGATGATGTAAGTGTTCAAAGTGTTGATGATGTTGATTCATTTTTGCATGAACCACCCTCATGTAGTTACTTTGAAGGAGAGGAAAATGAAGATCATGATAGTGAGCCTTCATGTCATGAGGACTACAATGATGAACAGTGTTCTTGTTCATATTCAGCTTTTTCTTCTTTGGATGGAGATTATTGTGGCAATGACATACACTGTAGCTTTAATGAAGAGACTAATGCACTATTTGATGAAGAAGATGTTGTATATCAGCTAGTCCTTTGTCACAATATTTATGAAGGAGGTTTGCACTTGGTTTATACTTCGTTGTGTGAAGAAATCATTGAGGAACCAAGTGTCTTATTGGTTGAACCAGTCTATGAAGTTGAAGGTATTCATGAAGCCAAATCATAGGTTTAAACTTCTTTTCAGCTAGATGAAAGTGTGGTAATGCATGATAATCATTTCATATCATATGTTGATGCATTACTTGATGAATCTTACCTTTCTAGTCCACCTAAAGATGAAGTGAATGATGTTTCATACTTGTTGGAGTATTACTATGATTTGGGGTGTGATTGGAAGGTCTTGGGAAGTTGCAAATATGGAATCACTTTTCATCCCACGAATGCTTATGTATGTGGAAAGTGGGTATGCAATAGTGATTTTTTGTTGCTAGTCAAATATGAGGATGAAAATTGGACTGTTGATAGGGGTAAATACATTATGGCCTAGGGCCACAAAATAAAAGATGAGTCAAGTTTTTCTTGTAGATGAATAAGTTTAGTGGAAGTGTGTGGTCTTCTCTACCTAGAGATCTGAGATCTTGCTATGTTTACAAGAGGCGTACAACCCTAGATGGAGCCACTGTTGGTACTCTCAAATTCTTGATATTACCACTGTTGAAATTTTTGAAGAAACTCTTTGTAATTTTGTTGAGAATCCCTATTTTGGCATGAAAGCATTCAAATACCTTGTAAGTTTCATGTTTTATCAGAAGATAGGTATGTTTCCTACCTTTATGTTAGCTCATTTGTTTGTTCCCAGTCCCTAGTTTGTAGATTGAAGTGTTTTTTGAAGTATCATTTCTAGCTAGCTTGCAATCTGCATTCTTGCCTAAGTGTGAAACAAGTTGAAAATGCCTACTTTGTAAATGCATATTTTAAGCCATGTTGATTTTCATGGGTTACTGATTTGTGGAGATAATAAATGCACATTAAGTAGCATATGTTTCAGTTTTTAGACCCCCACAATCAGTTTATACCCATTTTGCATATGCCCAGTTGAAGGGGTTTTAAGTAAATCTGCACTTTGTACTTAATTAGGAATTTCAAGTAGCCCACTTGAAGGTCTTTCATTTTAGGACCTATGATTGATGAGTGCAATTAAATTGTACCACTCTTTCTAAAAATGAAAATTATTCCCCATGTGTATTTTAAGTGTTTCATGAATCCATTTGGCCAATTTTTCAAGGCCATTCCAAATGTAATTTGTTCAGTTTCTTGCATTTGTCAGTTAGTACACCTATATGCAATCATTTTGAGGAATGGATATCTTTCATCCTACATAAATTCATGAGGTCCCAATTGTTGTTTTATAATTTTGATATCTTGATGTGACAATGTGCCAAGGTGCTACCTCCCGTGAGTCCATGTGATATTTTTATCAGATCTTTTTGGAGTGTAGATTATTGTTTATTAACATGCCTGATTGTAGGACAAATGAAATAGGAAAGTTCAAATATTGCTAGCTCTCATCCCAGATGCATTCATGAGATTTCATTTTTCAAGATGATTATATGTTCATCAAATTATATGTATGTCAGTCGCTATGTGCTAGAGGTGTGTTTTGATTAGTTTTAAGGTCAACTAAGAGGGCAGTTTCATTAGGTTGGGCCTCAGTGCTAATAATTAGAATTGTTGGGATTATGGAAAGATAAGTTTTGAGATGGAAGGGGTTAATGAGTACCCTTAAAAACTTTTAAGACTAAAAACTTTGCACTTTTAGATCTCAATTAACCAACTAATTACATTGTTTGAAACATACATTCAAGTAATTGAAAATGTAATTTGCATTTAAACAAGACAATAAATCATTCATGAAAATTCATACTCATGACACAGATATTTTGGTATCACAGAAACCCTTTTAAGAAGGTAAAATTACGGTGGGGATGACACCCACAAATCTTCACTACTACAACAATAAAGTATGTCGGTTAAGGCTACAAGTTTTGATCACTTCTGATGATCTTACCTTGTTAGGATTAAAAATAAGATTGACTAGATCTACCAGGTTAGAGGATTTTAACAACACAATACATATGTGTACTTGGTTAAAAGATCTACATAAGAACTATTAAGTTCACTCTGTTAAGGGATTTTAAATTTTGCTACAATGGTTAAATTGATAACAGTAAAAGTATCATTAAATAAAAACTTAAATCTTGTCTGATTCAGATCTGTGAAGTATTAAATAAATATCACCTCAGTGTGATGTATGTTCCCTTTTGTTATGCTCAGTAGCCTTGTATGTGTTCTGAAAACTGAATCCTTCTTTCATAAACCTTCTGTCAAAAACCCTTTATCTGATCTCCTGATGTCCTTAGTGCGGCTACTCCTTCATGATACATGATCATAATGACATCTTTACAAATTTATGTCAAACTGACTTGACCTAATTAGGGTTTACAACATCTTAGAAAACCTAAGATTAACGGTGTAAGAAAATAACCCAGATCTAACATTACATAGGAATCATCACAAAATTAATGATTACATCTATATTAAATATGTCTCAATCTTGGTAAGTCGTTTCCCTGATTGGTGTAAATGATTTGCATAGATGTTTGTGTCATTCCTGATTAATATGTGTAATCACCTAAAATTGGGCTAATAGAACCTAAGGCCCTATTTTCCCTAGTTCAGAATAATACCTTAATTATGTTAATTTGATCTTTGATTTTTAACATAAATCCTAAAATTCAATAAAATCATTCAATCTTCAAATCAAGCATATATCACCAAGGTTTCAAGCAAAAATGAAAGCAATTAACTCTAGGCCTATTTAATTAATTCAACCCACTAAATGCATGGCTAGAGTTATTAATTAAAGCAAAATGAAAAATACCTCTTAAATCAAACAAACACACCCTAATCATTAAGAGGCTCTCACATGGATCAAGGATCAAGCATGAGTGCATCTCAACCACTCCTCACAGATGCATCACAATCGTTCAATTCCTCCTACAATCTATAAAAGAGGATTTTCAAAGGCTCATTCTCTCTCCTTGATGTTGGAATTTTGGCTCTAATTTGATATTGTGAATCCTTGCTAATACTTGAATTTTGAGGCTTCTTGATCTTTGGATTAAGAACTTTCACTCATCTCAATTTCTTGAAGTTGGAGCTTATCTTGGAGGTGGAGGCTTCATGATCTTAGGATTGTGAACCCTCTTGCCAATGTTTTCACTTGCTAATGCTTTGAATTTGATAGTAGTTGTCATGTTTTCATGTTTCATTTCATGCTCTAGTTAACTAAGAAACCTTTCATTTGGGTCATTTGGTAAAGAGTTCATGTTTTTATGCTCAGTTGTGAAGAATTTCTTAATCTAGTTTGATTTCATACACATTGCATTGAATCTCTCATTTTAGTGTAGATTGTCACTGTTTAAGGGTCAAATCTGAGAGCTACTAACCCTTATTTCATACTCACACTAATTAGAGAGCAATAGGATGCTTTTTCTTGTTGGTTTCTTCAATTGCATGCTTATTTTCTCTAACAAGTGATGTTATTATCCTATTGAAGTGTTGTGTTGCAGGCCCTAAACTCACACACACATTTTTGGTGCCCACCGTGGGGCTGAGCCTCAGATTTCATAATTTTCAAGCTTTTAAAACTAATATTCGTCATATTTTTCTTGCCAGAGGATCACATTTGGTAAACACAGTCGCATATAGTATTTCCCGAATTGCACCTTGTAGTAGCATCATTTCCTAGATCGCATCTAGGAATCATCTCACATCTGGTAAATTAAAGGATCGCATCCTATGATTTGGGTCGCATCTAGGAAATAGGGTCATTTTTTGGAAATCAGATCGCATTTAGGAGGAATTTAGAATCGTATCTGGGGCATTTTATTACATTCTTAAGCTTTTTGACCTCTGATAGTTGCTTGATGATTTCTCTAGTTTTTATGGTAGCTTAACTGTGGTCTGCAGGTTCAAAGACAGAAACCCAAATACTAACCTTTGTTTATGATTTGCTTTGAGGATAAAATGAACTTTATGCTTTTGTTTTTGAGCACTTAATGGAAATTTGATTTCACTTTGTAAATCAATTAGAGAAGTATGCTCTTTTCCCCTTGAGGGAAAATCAAAAACTCAAAAATTGGCTTACACTTTGAAGTTGAATTGAGGAATGAATGTTAACAATTGCATATTCAATTTTCTTTAAAGCATTATCATTTGAGAATTCTTTGAACTTGGGATTTCTAACAAGCTAACAAGCTAATGGGTGAACTTGATGTTTTTGTTTGATTTTGAAAAGCTTAACCGTGGTTTGCAGGACGTTTTCCCAAGACAAAATTAAAAGATTACTAGTGCTTGTCATCCAGGTTGCCTCTAAAGAAAATTCAAAACAAAACTTCATGCTTGGTTTTTCTAGGAATTATTAAAACAATTTGAGATCAAGTTACAAATCTATTAGAGGATTATGCTCTTTTCCCCTTGAGGGAAAATCAGAAACTCAAACATTGGCTTGTTATTTGGGATCAAATTGGAGTAATTGAATCTTAAATATGCATGATGTGTTTGGGATTTGTGGTATAAGTTAGGAGATTATGTTCTTCTCCTTTATGGAGAATCAGAAATCCAAAGCTTACTATCATTCATCCATTTGCTTTATTGTATACCTTTAGAGGGCCTACCAGTTGAGGAAAAAATCTCCCAAGAATGACCCAAGTGGGGACAAGTCTTATGCCGACTCTTCCACCCCACTATAAAATTTGACGCTTCCTTGAGGCTAAAGCCCTAGAAGACATGATCTATCTTGTCTTGGGAGATTGATGAGCAATCCCAATGAAAGACTTGGATTTTGTGTAGAGCAGAGCCACTTCAATCTTGCTTGTGAGACTACACACTTCCAAGTTCCCATAGGGTTAACAGCCTCAATCCTACTTGCGGGACTATGGGAGATGGTTGTGAACGGATGCCTTTATTAAAAGCTTTATGTTAGATGCTACCCGGATCACCCCCGAAAGGTTGTTATCACTTGTGTGAGGCAAATAGTAATTTCCCCAAGACATTCACCATATCGAGCCCCCATTGACATTACTACTTGGATAATATGGCTCCAATATCCATTGTGTGTTATTGGACTGCCATATTCTGAGGAGTCTTTGGGTGTGTTCCTAAGTCAGTGAACAAGTGGTTTCAATCTCTACCTAGTATAAGGTAGGTTAGGTGTGTTTGATTAATACTCTTGCTTGATGTGTTCTAAATACAAATTTAGTTAATTCCCCCCAAATGAACAAACACAAAGCATTTACTAGCAATTACAAGCACCTACAAGTCACTAGAATATGACAGACATGACCCATTTTCCAAAAAACACTAAAACTGCAAATTCCCTGACACTAGAAGATTGCATCATGTATTCCTGAGTCGCACCCCATATCCCAGATCGCATCTATTCAAACTTGGATCACATCTGGTAGTCACACCATTTCCTAAGTTGCATTTGGTAAACATTCCATTTCCTGAGTTGCATGCGGTATTTCCTGAGTCACATCCAGGGTTCCAAATTGTCTGTCAGTCACTGTATAGGATCGCATCTGGGATAGAGAGCATTCTTGAACATTCCAGAACCAAAAGTCTTACATTTTTAGATACCCATTTAGCTCATTAGTAAGATCCTATTGTCAAAACACAGCCATCTGATAACCAGAAAGAGTCACCTTTGAGAACATCTTGTTACCTTGCATGGTCCAAATCTGTATTGTCCAATTGTGGAGTCAGTTTATCCTATCAGTTATATCCAAGTTCTCAGCTCATAAACATGGCACTTTGACACCCTTTTACATTGAAAATTTCACATTATCAGACCCACTTGCACTTTGGTTCCCAACTCAAAAACAGGGCACTTTGACACCCTTTGACGTTGGATCCACAAAATAATTTCAAACCCACTATTGCATCCTTGGATTCATAATCAGACCCACTCCTAAACACAAGACACTCATTGGTTCCTCAATCCAGTTTTCATGGTTGTTACAAGGTGCAAAGCTTACGATTTTAAAAAGAACCCATTCTCAGATGAAGTACTTTTGGTTAAATTTAAAATGGGAGAAACTTCAAGACTCAATCCCTTATATGAGACTACACCTAGAACTACTCATACAGTGACACCCGGATTGAAAAACATGAACAACCAAGAAGAATACCATTGGGATGACAGATACCATTACCAAGATAATCAAGAAGAAGCTGATGAACAAGAAGAAAACAATCAAGAAGAAGCCCAACAACAAAAAGACCCTTATGATTTCAATGATGAATGAGACCCTATAGAAAGTGAATATAACAAAGCTATAAACAGCAAGAGATTCAATAAAATCCTTGAGAGAACTTTTAAAGAAAACAAGGAAAAGTACTTCCTTGAACTCACCACTCAAGGAGTGAAATTATGAAAGGACTATGATGTCAACCAACTCAAACAAAAAGAGGATCTTAGTCCCATATCCATTCTCACAAGACAATTTCTTGCTATGCAAAATGAGATCAAAGAACTCAAGAAGGAGAAGGAAAAACCCACAAAGCAATACTCGTTGGAACACATATGTCCTTTCCCTTTTGATAAGGGACTCAAAATGATTCCATTTCCCAAGAATGTCACAATTCCAAAATATGATAAATGCATGGGAGAATCCAATCCTCAAGATCACATAAGGGAATTTTTCACAACTAGTATGGAGTTCATGCATGAACAAACATACCTAATGAGATTATTTCCACAAAGTTTAGGTGGACAAGCTATGGATTGGTTCTCAAAATTACCCATTGGAATCAAGACATTTGATGAAATAGTGCAAAAATTCATACAACACTACTCCTACAACATCCAACACACAGTGACAATGTTGGATCTATGCAATACCAAGCATAAAATAGGAGAGTCATTCTTGAATTTCCTACAAAGATGGAGGAAAATATTTTCCCGATATGCTAGGCAGATACCTAAAAATGAAAAAATGGACATCTTCATTAATAACTTGGTTCCTGAAATGAACTTTCCTATACAATTGGAAGGACCACCAAGTTTTGATAAAATGATAGATAGTGCAATCAAGATTGAGGAGGTCTTGATCAAGAAAGGTGAAATATCCATCCACAAAGAGAATAAGGACAAATATTATCCCATAAAGGACAAATACAAGTATGGAAACAAAAACAAACATGTGGTTAATAATGGGGTTGTTGATACTCCTAGTCCAAAACCTAAACCAGATGTTTTCAATCTTACAACAAGTCTTCAAACAAGCAAGAATCTAAATCCTACTGTGACGCCAATGACAAACAATCCTTTCAATAAACCTCCTGCTTAAAGGGAACCTTGGGCACCAAGGCCTAAGAGAACATTTACACCATTTGGAGACACCTTGGAAGTGGTTCTAAAGTCACTTGTGGATAACAAAATCATTACAATTCCTGATTCCAAACCTTGGGATCTAGAAGACAAACCCAAGTGGTGGAACAACAACAATTACTATGATTTCCTTTGCAACAAGGGACACACAACCAATAACTGTATGAAATTAAGACATGTTATTCAAGACCTAATTGAAGTAGGCAAAGTCAAGGTGGATGGACATCTCACAAACAATGATCACAAGGAATTCCAAACTCCACTACCAAGCTATGAAAAAGGAGAGTCCTCTAAGAGTAACAAAATTAACTACACATACTCTGATAATGATAATGTCATTCATATGGTGGAATCATGCAAACACTCTATCAATATGATCACTCTAAGAGGATTTAAAACCAAAGTTGAATCCTCTAATTTTGTAACATGAAGTCAAGATAAGCTCACTCTCAAAGGGACTTCAACATCTAAAGAACCAATTACTACAACAACAACATCTAAACAAGCGGTGCTACCTCCAAAGTTCAATCTTATGGATCAATTACAAAAGACACCCACTCAAATATCTATCCTAGAGTTGTTGAAAATCTCCCCTAGTCATAGGGAGATTCTTGATCAAGCCCTAATTAGCACCAACATACCAAAAGATCTAGATGTGGATAGATTCCAAGCTATGGTTGGTCACTTGAATTCCCCACATTACCTATCTTTTTCTGAAGAGGATGACAAATCATTGAACCAACCATATAACCAACCTTTACACTTGGAAGTCCTTATTCATAAACACCAAGTTAAATGTGTCTTGATAGATGGAGGCACTAGTTTGAACATCTGCACGTACAATTTGATAAAACAATTGGGCTTCTCAGAACATGCAATTGACCCTAGGAGAAAAATAACTATCAAAACTTATGATTAAGAAGAGAGATCATCCAAAGGATTAGTTTTTTTACCTATCAGAGTCGGACCAATGGAGCAAGATGTCCTATGTCAAGTTCTTGATCTACCACTTGCCTACAACATCCTTCTTGGAAGACCATGGATACACTCAATGCAAGTTGTGCCTTCAACTTACCATCAATACCTAAAATTTCCTCATAATGGAGTGGAGGTCACTATTCCAGCACATACAACATACTCTTGCAACAATCTCAAGCAAACAAAAAGCATGGTTCCTCATAACAAAGAAAGCTCTCATAAGGTGGAAACATCCAAATAAATGGTTCTAAAAATCTTTGTTAAAAAGATCAACATCCAAGAAATGAGCATGGGAGAGTACAAGATGGACCCCACAATGTCTTCAACAGATCTTCCCATATCTCCTAGAACAAAAGGAAGACCTTCATCAACATTTACACCTTCTAATGGCAGCACTTTAACTATGCATGAAGGAATTGGGATGGTAAAAGCAAAAATATCCCTTAGAGAAGAAAATGAAAAAAAAGTTGTCTTGCAGTGGCTTTACAAAGAAAATGAAGAGGACAGAAATGTGAAACATGTGGAAATAGATCCTGACAAATATGGAAAGGTATATGAAATCATGAAGAAAATGGGATACAAAGGAAAAGGACTCTTGGGAGGAAACAAACAAGGACTTGTAGAACCTCTACACATGGACTTTAGAAATCCTAAAGACAAGACTGGATTGGGTTTCAGAGAAGTAAGATTTCACACTGTAGCAGAAAGAGGCCTTGTGTTTGATAGATTGGTGGACTCAGATGATGAAGAAGAAGTAGAAGGACAACATATTTCCTATGAAAGGTTGCTACTCTTACAAGGATATCCACTATCAGAAATCAGTACAAATGTTGAACAAGAACCAGAAGAAGAACAAATAGAATAACCTGGCATAGAAAAGAACAATAGAGTCTCATTAATGATGCACCTCATTTTGATGAGGAACCTCTGCAAGAAATATTGCAAGAAGAAGAGAACCATGATCCTGAAGAAGGAGTGCCCATGACTATTGCCCATTTATTGGGAGTTTCAGATGACAGTCAAGTGGATTCAGATGAGTATGAGTAGGATGTCATTTCTGATGCTACCATGGACATAGAGGTGGATGTGATACACAAATTTGCACCTAGAGTCATAACTGAAGAAGGAAAAAGTTCAAATGTTAGATCACTAGAGTTAAATTTACATAACACTAATATGAACTCTAATAATAATGAACATGACTCTAATAATCTTGACACTTATTTAGAAGAAAACATAATGAACGATGTCTTACATGTTAATAACATTGATAACAATGCGGTGTTGTCTCTTGAGCCTACTAAATCTGTGTCCTTAATGTACCTAACCTAATAGACTAGGGTGAACCAACAACCACAAGCTTGCTATCCTTTGACAATGACTATTCCATAGCATGTTATCTAAATGCTTGTAAACCTTTCCCTTCTTCCACCAGCATAAGGAGCAAAATCATGATTGAGGAGGATATCAAGTTTCTAAATCTCAAAAAGAAAAAGAAAAAGAACAAGAGGTTTGATGGTTAATGTTGGACTACAACTGATTTGGAATCTGATTGAAGAATCTATGATTAAAGATCATTAAGGAGTTGCTAATTAGATATGTAATATGATTAAATCAGTATTATGTTGTCATTGATGTCAACTACTTTGACAGCACTTATCGTGTAAGTTACTATACTGACACATCCGAGGAAAGGTGAAAGAGATGAAGAAGAGAGAAATCTACATGAGGAAAGATGTACATGACATATGAGGATAAGGAACACATTGAGTAACTTATTGATGATATTGACTTTATTATGTTGCATTCATATATGATGAAGTATAGAGCTGAAAGACACAAAGCAATGTTGTCGGTAAATGAAGCATTTCTAGTATACACCAACGGAGTGTAGTGTATACTGATCATAGTATTAACCGAGCAGTGTTCACCGACGCATTTCTTTGTTAACCGAGTAGAACAAAATGTATTAAATGATTAGTTTAGCCGATAAGATTGATGAGCTGGCAAGAGTATAACATCAAGGTAATAGATAATGTTTTTTACATAGGTCGACGACTGACAAAATTCAAGGAAGCTCTAATGGAGTAGATTGAAATGTGTTATTGACACAAGTACTGAGAAAGTTTGAAGCGGCAAAATCTATGAATGAGGTTAAGCGGAAAAATCTGATGGTGGAGAAGAAAATGATTTACTTGTCTATATAAGAGAACATATTTTCTTTATGAAAGAGGCTGGAAGAAGAATAAGTTGCCGGAGTATTGCGTGAATAAGGTTTTCATGCATTTTGATCATACTGGTTGAGTAAGAACCAAGCTACAGAACAATTACCGAGCTATAGAGAGCAATTACCGATGGATAGTAAGTTGATATAGTATTGAATCTAAGGTGAAATATTGATCAGAAGGATTTGTATGGACTAAATATTGATCTGTAATCTACAATTGAAGTTGTATTAGGGTAGGTCATTTACTGTTACATATTTAACCATTGTATACAGTCAAAATCTCTTAACCGAGTGGACTCTGAAAGTCTTATGATGTATCATTCATAGAATGAACATTATTATCCTTTCAACCCCATAGTGAATGCTGGTTGGATGATAACTTCTATTCTAAAATCCTCTAACAAGGTCACACCTGACAGTGTGTTTGTAACCTTGAATAGGGTTGGGTCTTAACCGACCTCACTTCAGAAGAGTGAACAATTTTTGGGTTGTCGTTCCCAGGTGGTTTTTCCTTTACAAGGTTTCCACATTAAATTTCTTGTGTTATGTGTTGATTGTGATATTTTTTTTTATCATTCTTTGCATGTTACATGTTAGATTTGATCAGTAACTGTTATAGTATTAGACTGGTAATCAGTAAAAGCACAGACAGTGAAAGTATTTAGTGTTTACCGATGAGAAAAAATTGAAGAAGTTGTTTTGGATTATACATTTTGTTTTGGGACACTGGATAACTAATTCACCCCCCTCTCAATTATTCTAATAGTTAAAACCACCTAGTGGCAGTATCAAGTCCTAAAAGAGAAAAACAAAAGGGCGTATCTGATGGTGAAAACCTCCTAGAGGTGCCAAAGGATGGGATCCTTGATATCCTCCCTAATCACTTTCAAGAAAGATCATCAGTTTTGGTTGAACCTACACAACCCATTAATTTTGGAACAACAGAGGGACCCCAGCTCATCCACATTGCTCATCCACATTGCTCAATCACTGTTAGAAGAAGAAAAGATCCAGTTCACAAAATTCTTCCAAGGAAAGAAGACCAATTTTGCTTGGTCTTATTTAGACATGCCTGGATGAGACACAAACTTGATCATGCACCATTTATCTATTTCAGTAGATGTAAAACCAGTAAAACAAAAGCTAAGAAAGATGAATCCACATGTGGAATTACTGGTAAAAGCGGAATTGGAAAAACTATTGAAGGTTGGATTCATTAGAACCATTGACTATGCAGAGTGGATCTCCAACATCATTCCTATTTCTAAAGTAGATAAGTCCATCAGAGTTTGCACAGACTTTAAAGATCTTAACAAGGCTTTCCCTAAAGATGATTTTCCACTTCCAAACATTAACATGATTGTAGATCTGACAGCTAGCTATGAAATGTATTCACTAATAGATGGATTTTCTGGGTATAATCAGATCAAGATTGCTCCTGAGGATCAAGAGAAAACATCATTCACATGTGCATGGGGTACCTATTGCTGGAATGTAATGCCATTTAGTCTAAAGAATGCAAGTGCAACTTACCAAAGAGCAATGACCATGATATTCCATGACATGATGCATAAGAACATGGAAGACTATGTAGATGACACCTTGGCTAAGTCAAAGATAAGGACTACACACATAGAAGACCTAAGAAAGATCTTTGACAAAATGGAATAGTTCCAATTAAGACTTAATCATAAGAAGTGTGCATTTGGCATGTCATCTGGAAAACTATTAGGGTTCATAGTTTCAACGAAGGGGATTGAAGTGGATCCAGCAAAAGTAAAGGCTATTCTAGAGATGAAACCGCCAAAGAACATTAGTCAAATGAGAACGCTAAGGGGGAAGCTATAGTCCATAAGATGATTCATCTCTCAACTGGTAGACAAAGCACAACCTTTTACCAAGTTGATGCGCAAGGGAACCACTTTCACATGAGATGAGCAATGTGAGTAAAACTTTTCACAAGTCAAGAAATATTTGATGAATCCTCCTATTCTAATGGCACCAATTTATGGAAAACCTCTATTTCTCTACATATCAGCTATAGATACATCATTAGGAGTAATGCTTTCATAAGAGGATGAGACCAAGAAGAGAAGGAAAGAGCTATATATTACATCAGTAGGACCTTAGTCACATTTGAGCTGAACTATTCAATGATTGCAAAGGCATGCTTGGTGGTGGTGTTTTCTTCTCAAAAACTTAGACACTACATGTTAGCACACAAGGTGAAGCTGATAGCTAAAATTGATCCACTTAAGTACTTATTGAACAAGGCAATGCTAACAGGAAGACTAGCTAAGCGGGTCCTGATCTTAAGTGAATTTGACATTGAGTATGTGGACAAAAAAGTTATTAAAGGACAAGTGATCATTAATCAACTTGAAAAAATGCCATTACCAAATGATCAGCCCTTACTTGTGGAATTCCCAGATGAATCTATCATGCACCTAACAGAGCATCCCTGGAAAATGTATTTTGACACCTCTTTCATACAACAAGGATTAGGAGCTGGGTGCCTATTCATCTCACCACAAGGCTATAAAATTCCAAAAGCTTACAAAATGATTTTTCCATGCACCAACAATATAGAAGAATATGAAGCTCTTGTGAATGGGCTTAAGCTGGCAATAGAATAGAAAATTTTTGATTTACACATCTATGGAGACTCACAACTCATTATCAATCAAGTCAATGGTGATTATTAGATGAAGGATGATAAGATCATGCCCTACAAAACAATGGTGGATGACTTGAAAAAGTACTTTGTCTTCATTACATTTCAACAAATTCCAAGATCAGAGAATAGAGCAGATGATGCGATGGCTACCTTAGCATCCATGTTACAATTGGAGGAGCACCAATTTCGCTATGACTTCCTGGTGGAAGAACTCCCTTTCTTGACTTATGACTCACTTGAATCCCAAATTGTTTGTGCCTTGGAAACCCAAGTGTTATCTAGATGTGCCCATATCTATTCCTATCTTACAGACCAAACAATTCCCAAAGGCTATTCTAGAAATTAAAAAAGATCCCTCATAAGAGCAGCATCATGTTATGTAATCATCACTAATGAGTTGTTTAGTCGTAGTCTAGATGGAACACTTCTTAGGTGTTTAGAACATGAAGAGTCTAATCAGGTATTAAAAGAAGTTCATGAGGGTGTGTGTGGATCACACTCGAATGGTTTTTCATTAGCTAAAATACTTTTAAGGATCGGATACTATTGGCCCACTATGCAAAAAAATTCCATCCACTTCACAAAAACTTGTAAGAAATGCCAAATCCATGGCAACCTGATACATGCACCACGTAGAGAGATGATCCCCTTCATAACACATTGGTCATTTCAGCAATGGGCCTTTGATTTGGTTGGTCAAATTTACCCTAATTCTTCTAGTGGACATAAATACATCATCACTGCAATAGAATATTTCACAAAATGGGTGGAGGTTGTCCCACTATCTAATGTAACTAGAAAGAAAGTTTCCATGTTTATCTTGAATTACATCATCTGTCATTATGGCATACCCTCGTCGATTGTGACTAACAATGGGGGTCAATTAAAAAATAAAGACATAGATGAGTTGTCTATAATTCAAAATCACTCAGCATTATTCCTCGATCTATTACCCTCAAGGTAACGGACAGGCTGAAGCATCAAACAAGAACATTCTAAAAATCTTGCATAGGATAGTAAACAAATTAGGAAGGGATTGGCATTTTCAAATTAATCCAGCATTATGGGCTCACAGAACAAGCATAAAAACACCAACTGGCGCAACTCCTTTTGCACTAGTTTATGGATCAGAGGCAGTATTACCAGTTGAGGTAGAGATTCTATGAGGGTATCATTGAATCATCTAGTCATTGATGAGGACTATAGAATCTCTAGATTGCAAGAAATTTAATTTCTACATGAGCATAGGCAACAGGTGTTTGATCATCTCAAAGCTTACCAAAAGTGATGTGAGTGCTCCAAGGATTGCTTGCACTGCATCCAAGAGACCTAGCTTGTCTCTTCTAGGTACCTAGTCTCCTCTAGGTCCTAATTGGCTTAGATCATTAACTAAGTCCAATTCAAACTCTTCTCTAAGAGTTCTAACTTTTGTGCTTAACCTTGAAAGACTAACACCCTATTTTTAGTACACTTCTCCTCACTCACTTAGAAAGCTCTAAGTGCCAATTCTCCACAAACTCCAATCTCCATTGCAGGGGTCTTTATCCTTTTGGAAACATTAATAACTTGGTTCAATTGATCCATTTTAGAAGGATCTTGAATCATACTCTTATCGGCTTCAATAGTTCATCATTTAGAGACCTCAAAATAGGCCTAATCGTTGTAGCCTTTTGCAGAGGCTTTTAGCCTTTCTTTCCAAACTTTTCCAAACAACTTGCAAAACCAATTTTTGGATTCGAATACCCTTTTGGCTCTTACTAAATATTCTAAAACTTTTAGGTCTTGGAAGCCTCCGTACACCACCTTCCTATAATCTAGGGCAAACAGGGCTAATTGACCTACTTTCTAGGACTGACTGTGTCCTGTTAGAAATCTTGCTCAAAACCCAATGTAAATAATTGGTATGAACCCAATCTTCATAGTATGTTTAAATATGATGAGAATCTTCTATAAAATGTATGGGAGTCATACTGTACCTTCATACCCTGCAAAAAAATTTCACTTCTTCATAACCTAGACCTCTAACTGGGCTCTATCTGCTTGCCTAAGGCCTAGAATTCAAAATAGCTCTCCAAAATTTGAAAACTCATAATCCTAAAATTATATACATTGGTGACTCCCCTAACATATCCATCCATCATGAGTAGTTTCCCATGGCTAGATTTCATGGGGGAGCCATGAATGCTCAGACTGGTCAAAACAAAACCAATCTAGACACACAAGCTAGAACACTAAAAATTAGAAACTAAATGACCACAAAAAAACTAGATTCCTAAATGAAAAACTCTTAGAATAGTATATAGAACACTTAAAAACTAATAAATTTAGTCTCTCAATCCATAAGATCTGACTTTCAACACAAAAGCTCAAAATATCCTGGTAATCCTATTGCAGAGCTCTATTAACAAAATTGAAACTATTACAATGCATGAACTCCCTTCGAGATTCGAGCCTTACTCCACATAAGATTCCATTTCCACCATTCTAGGGCCTATTGGCTGATCTCCCACCTCCTATAATCAAGGGGATCCAAAGTAACCAAGTTGCATACAACATTTACAATAATTGCAAATGTTGTCATGACAACTTCTTTGCAACATTTGGAAACTTTCTCTTATGACATATTCCTATTTCTTAGGACTCTTAACCTCCTTTGTTTCAAGGATCCAAAGCCATTAATGACCTTATGGCATCTTTACAACCTTACTATGTGCTTAGGAAACATTAAAAGACTCTATCTCAACTACTAACTCTAAGAATCTAAAGATTACTAACATTGGCTATTTGTGTGACCTTAGTCCTAGTGACTAACTCACTTAGCCCACATTGAAAATGACCTTCTAAGGTCTTCAAACAAACTAATCTACTCTTCTTGAGTTCGCTAGAGTCAAGTACAAGCCAAAAATAACTAAGCATGGAGGTTAGCCTAGGTGTGCTCCTGCACCAAAAAGAGAATGTCAAGAAGATACAACAAGAAGGTGAAACCAAGAAATTTTCAGATAGGAGATCCAGTCCTAAGAGAAAATCCTAAGAATCAATAGAATTGGGAACAAAAAGGGAAGTTTGAGCCCAACTAGCTGGGTCCTTTTGTCATTACAGGAACATTTGGATCAGGAGCCTATCAATTGGCTACGCCTGAAGGAGATGTTTTACTAGATCCAATCAATACCCTACATCTGAAAAGGTTTTATGCCTGACACTCTGGAGGTAGCTCCTGTACAGTGAAAAGAGTCTTGAAAAAAGTTCAAAAATAGCAAATATGGATCTTGAAAAAAATAAAAAATAGTGGAAAAAGTCCTGAAAAAATACCATCTCAGTGAAAACCTAGCAAATAGGTGCCTTGGTGAGTCCAAAAAATCAGAAAAGAGAAAAATACAAAAAAAAATAGAAAATCAAAAAGGGAAAAAGTACAAAAAAATTGGAAAACATAAAAAGTGTCTTGGTGAAAACTTGGTAAACAGGTGCCAATGATTAAAAAAAATAGAATAAAACTGTGGCCAAGTGGTGAAAACTTGGTAAACAAGCACTACTTGTAATCACCGCTCTATCTATCAAGACAACACTTGTGCATTTGGCCTCTATAAATATCAGTTTGTATATACCTTTCAGTCACTTTAGTGATGCGCCAAATCCTAAATGGACTATCCAAGGATGTGTCTTCCCAAGTTTGGAATTTGTCCACATTAGGGTCCTAGGTAAACTATTTTGCCTAGGGGGCACTTTGATCAAGATCACGTTTGTTTGACAGGATATTGAGTTTGCAATTGATAATAAACTATGAACAATGATATTTTTCAATACCACCCCAGTCCGCAATCGACATTAAACTATGACCAATGGTATTTTTAAATGCCAACCAGCTAGACCAAAATGTGTTTCTCAACACAACGTCATGATGAAAGAGTGTTTCTAAACACTAAAATAGGTGAGAAACCTATGGATGAAGAAATGAATCTTTGATTGATAATACTTTTTATGTGTGTGTTTGCAAGATTAATCAAAAGTGTTTTTAAACACTATAATCACAACTATCTATTTCTATTATGCAAATACAATGATCATGTTAAAAGGATAAAGAACTTTCTTTTTCTTATTATCAATTTTTTATTGTTATGTTTCCTTGAGTAACTCGATGATGTCTATGGACTAAGAGGAACAAGGACTGGGGGCATAACATTTTCTTTGTTTTCTATTTGTGGTAATAAATCCAATGATTTGAGGTGATCATGGGGAATGGTGTCTACTATAAGTGCCTCCATCATGATTGGAATGTCATGTATACCTCGACCTATTTCCTATGAAAACCTTAGTGAGGTTGAATTTATTTCCTTGCCTATTTAAAAACTAACAAAGATAAACTACTTCCTAATAAAGTGCATGGTAAATCGGATTATACCCTAGGATATGAACACAAAAAGAAAGGTCATTGCGGGTATACATTTACACATCACGCACTAGAAAAGAAATGGTTTATATCAAATAGGAAGTAACTGACAAAACATTCTAGCTGGGTGCTTTTCTATTTAGGTTATCTTTCAACATGATGAAATAAAAAGGATGTATTCATATTTTCAAGATTGCTAAATCTATTGGTGAAAATTGTACTATTCTAATGCGGTCCCACTAACAAAGGCTCTATGATGATAAACAACTCGCTTTGAATAAACAGTGATTGTCCTAGATGTCTTAGTCTAGGTGCATTTCATTTTAATTGCATTAGAGTTCATTTTAGTGGCATATCATATTAATATGCATTAGATTCATTTAGACGCATTTCATTGTCCTTAGTTGCATTGAAGTTCATTTTAATATAGTTGCATTCATTTTAAAGTTGCATAAGCATGAATGTGTGGATTCAACTATCTGAAACATGGATATAAGCTGAGAATCTATCTAAAGCATTGATATCAACTGAAATACAAAGCATTTGATGTAAGCTAAAAATTCTATAACATTTAACCATTTGACATGTGTGACCGAGTACATCATGGAATCATCAAGAACTGAAACTAAAATGACTGAGTATAAATCACTGATATCCACTTGCATTCATAATCCATTGCATGTCATAAAACCATTTGCATAATGCATCCATATTCATCCATGTGTAAATAAAAATGAGATGTCCATACATTGCATCGCAATACATGTCATGCATCCATACATTCATAAAAGCTTTGAAATTAATAAAAACATGAGCATATATCAGTGAAATATATCATGATGTCATTTTATCATCACCTAATCTAATCTTGACCAAGTATGACAATCGCATCAATATCCAAGGCATCAGATAAAATATCAGATATCCAACATGTGCAACAATTAAAACCATCAAAGATCAGATATCAGAGATAGCAAATAAGCTGAATTAGATAAAAGCATCCATGACAGAATCAGCATAAGCATCAATATATCATCAGAAAGGTCCAGATCAACACATCAAAGATCAGTATGACAGCATCATTAAATCAAAACAATGAAAGAAATATTAGATATCAGTATCATGTGAAACAAATTTATTAACAAGTATATAGTCTGGAGGACATAAGAAAGTGTATCAATAAAAAATGGTACAATATACATGATATATCCAATAAAGTACAAGTATATCAATGATACAAAATGAGAGTACAAAATATCATGCCTCACTCGCTCCCTCATCTTGAGGAGGAGGAGGAGGAGGTGCATCTTCTCTACCATAAGGAGGTGGAGGCATGGCTCCCTCAGACTGTTGTACCACCACTAAATACAATGGAGCTCTTTGCGCAACAAGAACCGCAGCACAATACAGCCCAAAATAATATGCAGCTCTCTAACCCTAGTGGGTAGCTGTATGAGCATATCTATCCTGCTCAGACCTAAGCTATGTCAGTTGTGCATCCCTGTCTACCCTCATCTATACCATATGTGCATCATGCTCTGCTAACTAGGATCTCAATCCAGCTCTCTCCTACTCACACTGTGATAGCCTATCTCCACCATCACCTGCGGGAGGATCTTGAGGTGCTTGTTGCTACTACTGATCCTAACCATCTCCTCCTACCGGCCTCTCTATCTGTTGATCTCTATGTAAAAGTGGCCCTGGATCCCTCTAAGGAGGGATAACACTCAATCTACGCTGTCGCTGCTGGCCACCATCTCCACTTGAGGCTCGACGTCTACTCCCTCTCCCACCTCTACCACCACTTCCACCATCCCCTCCATCCCCTCCATCTCCTCTACCATCTCCCCCTCTATGAGCCTGATCTCTTCCCTGGCCCCTATCCCTAGCTCGGCCTTTGTCTCCACCCCTAGAAGCTCGGCCCCCACCCTCATTGGCAGGATCATAATCTAAAGCATCCTCAATCTGTGGAACAACCTCATCTGGAGTAGTAAACCAAGGGAATGGATGCTCAGTACGATGTGTATGGTATGCAGGAGTAACTCCTCCATCAAGAATTTCAGGGTGGTAGGCCAAATCCACCCCTGCCATATGACTAATCGAATGCACTACAGTCTCAAAAATCACCCTAGAACCCCACTGTGCCTCCTCATCTCAGATCCTGGCATATAAGGCCATCTCTTGTGACATGCTTTGCACCCGGTCGTACTACCTATGTACACAACTGACCAAAAATCTCTTAATAATATACCTGGTATGATCAATAAGATACCTAGTCTAAAGAAAGAATGACATCTGTCAGGAATCTGAGGGCCATCCCTCACAACCAATGTATGGTCACCACACAACATCTATAACATCATCTAAAAGATGGCACCAATACTCTAACTTGCCCAGATTGGGCTGCTATATCAAACCAGAATACATGAATATATAGGGCAACCCAACATTGTGGTGCCTCTCAACAATCGGACATGTGATAGGGATATGCTCCCATGCCCAGATCTGAAGAACTACGCTGCCAAAAGTCATAGTCTTCAAATGTAGATAGACTATCTCATGCAACTCCTGATATAGATGAGCCAGGATGCAACTCCCCCATGCATATCTCCCTGGTGCCTGAATTATCTTCTCAATGACTCATGACCAACCACACATAAATTTGTGCTGGCCTCTATCAGGCATCAACAGACCACCTATCACTCCAGCTAAGTAAACGGGCAGTGTCGTGTAGTTGGCCACCATGTGGTCCCAACTAAGGTAATGGTGTACAATAGTATCATTTCCAGATAGTCTCTATGCATCAGCTATTGCCATAGGACCGGATGCCTCATACTCTATGCGAGTAGCCATGACAAGAACATGAAGAATCCTCCAGATGTCCTCTGGAGTCATAGTCATCTCACCCGTGGGAAGATGAAATGTGTTGTGCTCTAAATGCCATCTCTCAGCGAGCACCGTCAAGAGACCCTGATTCACCCAAATATCAAGTAAATCTGCCATACACCACAAACTGTATCTCACCACAACCCATTGCTCCTCAGCCGATAGTCGCATGTGCAACTCCAAGACCTGACTAGACCAAGGACATCTAAAAGAGATGACCTCAAAATCAGCCTACACAATAGAAAATAGGGGCATCATGTCAGCATTAGACAAGGAAATTTGACCTAATTTGCTCATAAGGATCAAAATGGACAAGTACAGTTGGCTAAAAATTTAGCAAACAGAAAAACAAGGCTACAATCCTGAATATGATTCAAGAAATACGGGATGCGATCCTTAAACAGGGTGTGATCCAAGAAATCTCGGATGTGACCCTCAAAATTTGGTATGCGATCCAGAAACCAAAAGTGATCCTAGATTTACAAGATGCAACTCACTAATAAAATGCTATAAAAATTGGTCTAAAATAATCAGATGCAATTCGACAAGATGCGATCCATGAAATACAGGATACGATCCAGGAAATGGTGAAAGATAGGGTGCGACACAGGATTGACCATGTGTGATCCCATTTACAGGATGTGATCCAAAAATAAATTGACTATAAAATGCATGGAAATGCATGAAAATTAAATTTTTCAATTTGACAGAGTTCATTATTGGGTACTCACCGGTAGTGCATAATGTTGTGGTCGGTCATGTCATCTAGCCATCTCAAAATGATGCTTCTACATAGGGATAACCATCTTTGCTTAGAGCTCCATGAATAGTCAAAGGTAAAAAGTGAAAATGATGAGTAAAAATGGTCTTTTGACCTATTTAAGCCTTTCGAGAGCTCTGGAACCCTAAAGAGACATTACTCATCAGATGTCATAGAGGCTTCATATCGGGACCAAAATCAAAATAGGTGCCATGTGTCAATAAAATGTAGTAAAAATAGAGTTCCAAAGCAAAACCAACCTCCAAAGGTAAAAGTCAGCTATGGTCAAATTGCAGTTAAACAGGGGCAAGATGAGTAGAAAGGATACCGTGAGCAAGGCAAATTAGTTCAGTGATGAATTTTCCTAAATGCAATGGTCAAACTTCAGCCAAACAGAGCTACATAGAGCATCATTAATGCATAGAAAGCTTGCCAGAAGCTGTTCAAAGTGATTTTCTCACTAATGTATCTAGTTTTTATGCTAGGATATTGCTCAAACATCCATCAAACTTGGTCAACTCTCTCAAATTCTTGGTCAAACAGTGCTTCTGGGGCACTAAAATCGATCCTAATCAATTCATAACACTTTCTAATCGATCTGCGCTTGATCCAAGATCATTTCAATCACCACAATTCATTCAAAAGGCTTGAAACTAATGGTTTTATTTGAATTCATTCTGATTTCAGTCCCGAGGGGGCATAATAATACCACATTCTTTGAATCAAATTCTTCAACGCCAGGGGCATGACAATTTTCTTCAATCAAGTTGAGACTATTAATCTTTACGACACTAATCAGTTTCATCACTTCAAATCAAATTGGTTACTTGTCAGCATGATCAAATTCAACTAAAATTTCTAATTAAAATCTCCTATGGGTTTTCATTCAATCAAGCTCAGAATCGATAGTGTCAATTCTTGTTCAATCAAGTTTAGAATTGATGATCTTTCAAATCAAGTAGGATTTTGTTCGATCACGCTTTAAAATTCTCAAATTCAGAGTGGTTCTTGTTACTACTCTCTAAATCATTCAAAGTGGTCTTTGCTGCTCTCTAAATCTCCTTAAAATTTAGAGTGGTCCTCACTGCTCTCTAAATCACTTGAGTTCAGAGTAGTTCTCACTACTCTCTAAATCTCTTGAATCCGTCAATCCGTTGAATCATGCTAATTCAGATTTTCTTTGAATCCTTGTGTTGTTTTCAAAGCACTTCAAAGAGGGCCAAATGTAATCACCTAAAATTGGGCTAATAGAACCTAAGGCCCTATTTGCCCTAGTTCGGAATAATACCTTAATTATGTTAATTTGATCTCTAATTTTTAACATAAATCCTAAAATTCAATAAAATCATTCAATCTTCAAATCAAGAATATATCACCAAGGTTTCAAGCAAAAATGAAAGCAATTAACTCTAGGCCTATTTAATTAATTCAATCCCACCAAATGCATGGCTAGAGTTATTAATTAAAGCAAAATGAAAAATACCTCTTAAATCAAACAAACACACCCTAATCGTTAAGAGGCTCTCACATGGATCAAGGATCAAGCATGAGCGCATCTCAACCACTCCTCACAGATGCATCACAATCGTTCAATTCCTCCTACAATCTATAAAAGAGGATTTTCAAAGGCTCATTCTCTCTCCTTGATGTTGGAATTTTGGCTCTAATTTGATATTGTAATCCTTGCTAATACTTGAATTTTGAGGCTTCTTGATCTTTGGATTAAGAACTCTCACTCATCTCAATTTCTTGAAGTTGGAGCTTATCTTGGAGGTGGAGGCTTCATGATCTTAGGATTGTGAACCCTCTTGCTAATGTTTTCACTTGCTAATGCTTTGAATTTGATAATAGTTTCAATGTTTTCATGTTTCATTTCATGCTCTAGTTAACTAAGAAACCTCTCATTTGGGTCATTTGGTAAAGAGTTCATGTTCTTATGCTCAATTGTGAATAATTTCTTAAGATCTAGTTAGATTTCATACACATTGCATTGAATCTCTCATTTTAGTGTAGATTGTCACTATTTAAGGGTCAAATCTGAGAGCTACTAACCCTTATTTCATACTCACACTAATTAGAGAGCAATAGGATGCTTTTTCTTGTTGGTTTCTTTAATTTCATGCTTATTTTCTCTAACAAGTGATGTTATTATCCTATTGAAGTGTTGTGTTATAGGTCCTAAACTCACACACACACTATGTCATTTCCTGCTTTACTCAGTAATCATTGCATTCACCATTTGGTATATTACTGGTGCTCAGTTTAAATGAATGCTTGGTGATCACTAGCTTGGTACTCGATAATTGTTTGTCGCTCGATGAGTAGGCTCGGTCAAACCTGTGTTCGGTTATCTTGAAGTTCTACCTTGTCTTTTCTCAATGTGAAGGCTTGGTGGGATTGACCAACTGTTTAGTTTGTCTCTTTTACCGACTGAATAAATGATTGATACTAATGACAATCCATTAATGCTCAAATAGAGATAACATGGAATTAGAGGTAGAGTAGGGGAAATCTCGAAGGGAAGACTAGGGCTCATCCTTTGGAATGAAGAATTGACATTTGGGGTGACAAAAATTAGAAATAAAAGCAAAGTAAGTGAAATCTCAAAACTCCAAAAAGAAGACTAGGGCCCATGCTTTAGAGTGGAGAATTGATGCTTGGGGTACCAATAATCAGAATTGGAAGCAAAGTAGGTGAAATCTTGAAATTGTGAAGGGAAGATTGGTGCCCATGCTTTAGAGCAGAAAATTGATGTGCAGGGTGCTAATAATCGAAATTGGAAGCAAAGTAGGGGAAATCCTGAAATCCTGAAGGGAAGACTGGGGCCCATGCTTTAGAGCAAAGAATTGATGCTCGGGGTGCAAATAATCAAAATTAGAAGCAGAGCAAGGGAAATTTTGAAATTCCAAAGGGAAGATTTTAAAGTATGACATCATCCACTAGATAATGTAGGAGGTAAGTGGATTATGAGCCTGAGAGTGTTAGGTGTCAAATTTCCATGGTCTCGTAATCCTAATTGACAAAGAGTTGAAAATATTCCTAGTATTTTGACACATAGAGAGTGTAGATGAACTGAGTGTGGGCCTGACGATGACAGGTGGTGTGATCCTATGATCCCATAATCAGAATGTTGAGGAGATAGAAGAGACCATGGGATTGTGAGATGTTGACACGTGGCAGAGCCAACCAAGTAAGAGGATGAGGTGGTGGAGTTTTGGTGTTGCAAATTTGAGTCCACAAACAAACCAAGAGCTACCATGTAGTAGTCAGGGATAGTAGATCAAGTTGACTAGTGTTGATTGAGCTGGAATGTGAGCGTGAATTTGAATTTTGAAGGGGCTAAGGTTGTGCATTTCCAAACAAAGTAAAGTGAATAAAATTAAATATTAGAATATTGTAATATGCACAAGTAAAGTAAAGGTCAAAATAAATGTAAAGGAGTGCATTTTTAAAAATTGGTGAAATATTTTGCATGTAGAGGTAGAAAAATATAGAAAATAAAGGTGCTTCAGGAGATAATTAAAAGAGGATTCTTCTCGAAAAATCAAACATAACACAAAATGAGACAAATCAAGTACAGTTGTAAAGAGATGAGAGAGATGGTTTTAGAAGATTAGGGCAGATTGAATTAGTGACAGTTGGCAACATCAGGTCAAATATGATTATATTCTTCTATCTATATATTCTCTTCTTTTCTCTTAGGGTTCTAAAAGTTTTAGAGTTTTCCCTAGCTTGAGGGTTCCAATAGCAAGTTCTTCTAGGTTTTGGGTAGTTTTGTAAATCTTCCATAGAGAAATTATTTGAATCTAGGTTGATTCCTTTTGTTGGTTTTTGGATTCTTTTAGTTGTATTTATGTTATTTGATAGAGGTAGCTTAGATTTTTAATGAAATATAATGTTGGTTCAAATCTCTCTAGTTTATGACTCAATTAAGTTTTAAATGGAATAAAACAAAGAGTTGTCCCATTTGGTGTCTTTTTGTGAGATATGTGACTTTATTTTCAGGCTTTAATTCAAATAGTTAATTAAAATGCTTGATAGGATTTGCAAACTTGTTGGGCTTATGCAAGGATTTTTATGAATAGGCTAGGTTGGGATTAGTTTTAAAGAATATTGTAAGGCAATGTTCTTAGATCTTAGGCCATTGATGAAACTTTGTTGTATGATTTTGTACTTCTGATGACTCCATTGCCCAAATGGATGAGGCACTTTTGCTAGTTGTGGGATTTACATGTGTTTTGTTCATGTCCAGGTGATCTTTGCTGCAAAAATTAATTGAATCGCATAATATCTTTCCTCTTCTGTTTGTTATTTTTTTTGTTTTGCCTCATCCACCCCCCATAGAATTAGTTCCCACCCATAGTTTGCCCTTCAATTTTATATTGCTAAACTCTTTTAGGCCACTTTTATATGTGCATTGATATTTCAATTATTATATGATTTTGGATGTATGACACTACATGGTAATTTTAATAAATGAATAATAATGGATGTTATATTGATGTAGTTAGATGATGTTAGTTATTTAATGATGATGATTTAAATGTTTTAAATGATGTTTATGATTATGATTATGCTTACCCCATACTTGCATATGTATGGTTATCATGTATGCTTTTACTTTCATGTTTGACGTGTTTGATATGGTTGAGGGACAGAGTTGTAGTTACCTGCTTGTGGGATTCACACGATGTCTCAATCCCCACCATTGCTTGTTTTATATATATGTGTATGTACATGTTGGTCTTGTATGCAGGTTTGCAAGTATGGGGCATCAACTTCCCTGAATTGTCAGGATGAGTGTGACCTATCACAAGTCTCAATGGTAAAAGAGGGGAGATAATATTCAAATCCAAACCCCAACCTAAGCCATTCTATTGTCTTGAAATAGTGGACAAGATTATGATATTTTACCCTTTCCAAACTCATCTAGGTGATGTGAGTTTATAGTTCCTTCCTTGAGCATGGTTACATGGTTCTTTAAGTTCAGTTGATTTTTGGTTATTGATGTGATTAAAATAATTAGATAATTTATTTAGATTAATTGTATAATTTTATAAATTAGATTTTTTTATTTTTAGCTATTTAAATGTGAGAGTATTTAATTAATAGAAATTAATTAAATGCATTTATTAAATTTAATAATTTTTAATTAAAAGGCTTATTGTGAAAATAGAGATATTTAATTAATGAAAATTAATTAAATACATTCACTTTGGATTTAATTATTTATAAATTTAACATTTTGAATAAAAGGTATTTATTAAATGAAAAATTAAATAACATGCAGAAAATAACAATAGACTAAATATTATTATTTTATTTAATTTGAATGTATTAAGTTGCATAATCAAATTGAAATAAATAAACTAAAAAGAATTCGTCAATTTTGAGTTAAGTGCTTTAACAAGAACAAATTAGAAAAATAGACTTGAGTTCAGAAATGTAATTAGAGGAATTTAGGAATTGATGGATTCAAGGTTGTGAGTGGAGTTGAGTTCCAAACTTTGCATGTGGAATTCAATTTCCTATATTGTGAAAGTTTGGCCATTATTCTCAACACACGAGTTTGGAGAATTTTTGGGTGAAGGATTTCAATTTGGAGAAATTTTCTGAAAGCTTGGATTTGTCTTTGTTTCTGGTTATTATCGAATTTATCTTTTTTGGTGTTTGAAGTAGGGTTTAGAAAACCTTGGTGATTATATTTCCTCTATCTCTAGAATAAGTGTTTTCTTCGTGCCTGTCAGATCTAGATATTCTGGATTGTTTGTGATTTCTCTTCATGTTGAAAATTTGGAATTGATTGTAGGACATTTTGGTATGCATGCAATCCTTGTTTTAATTTTTTCTTGATTTCAATTAGGGTGTGACTTTTATGGAATTGATAGAAATTAGAATAATGAATGTTGAAATTCTGTGAAAGAATATTTTGTCTAGAAACCCTAGGTTCAATTTAACAATAGATTTATTTGGAGAAAAACTTAGATCTGGTATTAGGTTTGAAAGGAAATTCCATATATATATAAAATAAAAAATATTAGAGGAGAAGGTGGGGGCCACCCATCCTTCCCCTCCCCTTTCCAGCTAGAGGCCAGCCCAAGGTTGCCGCATGACAACCCCAAGGGACTGTCGGTGGCAGGCCTTTGGCCATTGCACGATAGCCCAAGGGACTATCGATGACAGACCCTAGACCACCACATGACAGTCCTTGGAACTATTGTAGGGGGTAGCCAGGGGGTGGGGCATGTGGGTCCCCCCCAATAAAGTTATTTTGTTTTATTTTTAAAAAAAATTAATTTTATTTAAAATTTAAAATATGTGTTTTGTAAGATAAAAATGATATCATAAATTTAAATTAATTAGATTATAATTAATTAGAACATTAATATAATAAAATAAAGTTTATTTTTAAAAGTATTAAAATAATAGTTTAATATATATTTGTATATATATTAAAATAGGAAGATATGTATTTCAACATGTGAATATTTTATTTGGACTAGATGTAGTGAATTAATGTTGTATATTCTAATTGGTTGAATTATTTAAATGATTATGACATGTTATTCATTTATTTAGACCAGTTAACTTATTTAGACTATAAAATTATATTGTTAGTAATTTTAATTCCTAAAATCAATTTATTTTGTTAATGAAATAAATTGATTTGTTAGGGTTAGAATTTAATTGTTTTAAATGGAATTATAGTCTGTTAGTAATTATTAAGTAATTAATTTCATGATGAA
This sequence comes from Chamaecyparis obtusa, assembly GCA_027943335.1. Lineage (NCBI taxonomy): Eukaryota > Viridiplantae > Streptophyta > Pinopsida > Cupressales > Cupressaceae > Chamaecyparis > Chamaecyparis obtusa. The sequence continues at coordinate 1,886,389 of BSBK01003141.1, read as the reverse complement.
ATTTACAAATTAGTTTATTGTATTAAATTCTATTATTTGTCTATTTCTTTGCCTTTTGCATTTGGGATTAGAGGGGATTAGTATGTCAGCCTACTAGGACTGTTACCAGAAGTGGAATTAGAGATTATTGTTTATATTTGTTTGCCTTGCATACTTGAATGATATTGGATCAAATGTCACCCAACCATATGGAGTTGATTTTACAATAGAAATTGCATTGTGTGTTCTTGTTACTTCTTGGAACCAGTTTTGGAAAATATGAGACTATGTTGACTTAGAGTCATGATTTGACATTATTAAACCTAAGGTAGGTTATCTAGGTGTTAAAAGGGAAGTGGCTTACTTTGGAGGAGCTTGGATGTGGCTACCTAGGTATTCTTACTAGGTTACTTAATCAAGTGATAATATTAAATTAAATCAGGTTAAAAATAAATTAATAAGATGATGATTCCTCGCCCATACCTTGAGTGCTAGTATAGGCTAAGGATGGGAGCGGGAGAAGATGCTTGCCCATCCAGTAATGATGGTAAGTTTGGCATAGTTGGTTTTCCTTATCTGCTTGAAAGGACTATTGATACCGCATAGAGTCACTAGGGGCCAGAGTCCAGAGAGGCTACCAGGTGACCTTAGAGTTGACTCATGTGATGACACTTCCCTAATTTCATTCTAGGTTTCCTACATGTGTTGGTTGCCTCTGGGTTATTATGTGTACTTATGACTTATGAGTTTGTACCCTTGAGATATGAGTTTCTAGGATCCTTGTTTAGTTTACCTGATTGATTGGTATTGTTATTTGAGTGGGATTTTATGTTATCTCCTCAGCATGGTGGGAGTGGAACCATAGGTTTCCATGAGGTTAGGAGGTAGTGATTATTTTACCATTTGAGACTCTGATGTCCTTGTTCCAACATTGGATGATCCTGGTTGTAGTTACTTCATTTCCTATCTTCTTGGAGATCTATTCTTATTCTTGTACTTCTTTGTTTGTATTTAGTATTTTATTGTAACCACATACCCTGCAAGATGTGTAGTAGATGTTGATGATTATGTGTATTTTATCATTCATATGTAATTATGATGTAATATGTAATTTATGGATGTAATTGTATTTCATAGTTTCTACGTCAAGAAACCCTTGAGATGTGTAATCTTCTATGGAGATTATATTTATGTTTATGTACTTATGGACTTTATGTTTTACTTCTACTTGTTTATTCATTATTGTTTGTAAACATTTAAGAAAATAAACTTTATTTTATTATATTAATATTCTAATAATGTATAATTTAATTAATTTAAATTTATGATATCATTTTTATCTTACAAAACACATATTTTAAATTTTAAATAAAATTAAATTTTTTTTAAAACAAAATAAAATAACTTTATTGGGGTGGACCCGCATGCCCCACCCCCTGGCTGCCCCTACAATAGTCCCAAGGACTATTGTGCGGTGGCCTAGGGCCTGACGTCGATAGTCCCTTGGGCTATCGTGTGGTGGCCAAAGGCCTACCACCGATAGTCCCTTGGGGTTGCCGTGCAGTAACCTTGGGCTGGCCTCTAGCTGGAAAGGGGAGGGGAAGGATGGGTGGCCCCCACCTTCTCCTCTAATATTTTTTATTATATATATATATATATATATATATATATATATATATATATATATATATATATATATATATATATATATATATATATATATATATATATATATATATATATATATATATATATATATATATATATATATATATATATATATATATGGAATTTCCTTTCAAACCTAATACCATATCTAAGTTTTTCTCCAAATAAATCTATTGTTAAATTGAACCTAGGGTTTCTAGACAAAATATTCTTTCCCAGAATTTCAACAATCATTATTCTAATTTCTATCAATTCCATAAAAGTCACACCCTAATTGAAATCAAGAAAAAATTAAAACAAGGATTGCATGCATACCAAAATGTCCTACAATCAATTCCAAATTTTCAACATGAAGAGAAATCACAAACAATCCAGAATATCCAAATCTGACAGGCACGAAGAAAACACTTATTCTAGAGATAGAGGAAATATAATCACCAAGGTTTTCTAAACCCTACTTCAAACACCAAAAAAGATAAATTCGATGATAACCAGAAATAAAGACAAATCCAAGCTTTCAGAAATTTTCTCCAAATTGAAATCCTTCACCCAAAAATTCTCCAAACTCGTGTGTTGAGAATAATGGCCAAACTTTCACAATATAGGAAATTGAATTCCACATGCAAAGTTTGGAACTCAACTCCACTCACAACTTTGAATCCATCAATTCCTAAATTCCTCTAATTACATTTCTGAACTCAGGTCTATTTTTCTAATTTGTTCCTGTTAAACCACTTAACTCAAAATTGACTAATTCTTTTTAGTTTATTTATTTCAATTTGATTATGCAACTTAATGCATTCAAATTAAATTAAATAATAATATTTAGTCTATTGTTATTTTCCACATGTTATTTAATTTTTATTTAATAAATACCTTTTATTCAAAATGTTAAATTTATAAATAATTAAATCTAAAGTGAATGTATTTAATTAATTTTCATTAATTAAATATCTCTATTTTCACAATAAGCCTTTTAATTAAAAATTATTAAATTTAATAAATGTGTTTAATTAATTTCTATTAATTAAATACTCTCACATTTAAATAGCTAAAAATAATAAAATCTAATTTATAAAATTATACAATTAATCTAAATAAATTATCTAATTATTGCAATCACATCAATAACAAAAAATCAACTGAACTTAAAGAACCATATAGAATAAAAAAATGTGAAATATAAGAAAGGACTAGAATGTTAAAAGATTGTTCACTCCTGACTATTCAATTTTTATGAAATTAATAGCTAGTATTCGGAGAAAAAGATATTGGGTTCAAATTTGAAGCACAATATTACAAAAGAGATTCTAAGTTGGTCTAGTGGTGAAAAAATTGTGCTCTTGAAAGAGAGGTTAAAATTCCCAATTCCACAAGGGGGTAGGGTATGTACAAAGAGGTTATAATGTGTTGAATTCCATATGATTTATTTCCTTACATTTATATTTTACCAATGCATTATGATCCATATAAAGTTTCCTAAGAGGTGTATGCAAAAATTAGAAGTCTTCTTAAGAACTTTAAATATTTTTAGAGAAGACCCCAACAATGTTCAAACCCATAACCTCTTTCATAGTAAGCATGCTTCAAGTTTGAACCCAATAGTTTTTTCTCCCAATACTACCTATTAAACTCATAACAATCAGACAAATAGGAGTAAACAATCTTTTAACATTATAGCCCTTTCTTATACATCACATTTGTTTACACTATTTTTTTTTTCTTCAATTCTTCTGAGCTTTACATCTCTGCTAGGCATTAATTCTACCTTTATATCATAGAAATAAGGAACATGATTACCCAAGAATTATTTAGTCCCCTAAAATTATACATAGCCATTCTCAATACCTCAAAGGGTATTCTAATGTACATACCCTTAATCATTAAGGTTATGTATGGAATAATGTAATACCTTGACAACCTTATTAAGGATTACATAGGTTAATTAATTAGGTATGTAAAAGGTATCCCTAGTTATTCCTTATTAAGCATACTAGGAGGATAGTAAGTATATTAAGCTTGTAATTCTAGTACTAGGTATGTATATTAAGGTATATAATAGTTAGTATAAGGGTACCTAGCTTAGTTAGTATAAGGGTAGCCAATTAAATAATAAGAGGTATGTACATAGGTTACCCTTAGCATATTAACGTACTATATGGTAATAAGTCCCATATAATGGCAAATAAGTATTAGTGTATGGGTATACCTTATAGTAATTATTAACCAACTCAAGATAATACCTTAATAAACTTAGAAAGATAATAGTATTAAGAGATAAATAAGGTTACATGCATAACCAATATTATACCTTAATTATAATATGTATGTACATAGGTTAATACATGGTACATATAATTAAGGCATTATTTTTTCTCCCAATACTAAGGTAATTATAAGAGGTATGTACATAAGTTAATTCAATGGATTAATAATTGTACCTAGGTATATGGTATTACCCTATATAATTAGGGTATGTATCTTAGTAAGGGAGTACTCCTAGAAAATTTTCCTATAGTTATATATACCTTACCCTATATTACCTAAGCAACTTATGTAATATTATCATAGCAATTTACCCTACACATATAGATTATCTAGGGTTATAATAACATATTGCATACCCTTGTGCTCTTAATATGGGAGTACTCAACACACACAGAGTATGTAGGCCTCATTTGTAGTACAATTAGGTGTATTCCACAAGGAGTACGAGGTAGTCTCATATCACTTTCACCATATGTAGACCCAAAAACTAATGGTTGGTGTCGTGGACTATAAAATGACCTTTCCTTTCCTTTTTCCTGGAACTTTTTCCCATGGATATGTAAACCAAAAAATAATCAAAGAAAAAGAAAATAGCATAAACAAATGTGAAATATAATAAAGGGTTATAATGTTGAAATACTATTTACTCCAGATGGTCCAATTGTTATGAATTTAATAGCTAGTATTGGGAGAAAAAACTATTGGGTTCAAATTTGAAGCACACTTAATATGAAAGAGGTTACGTATTTGAATGTGGTTGAGGTATTCTATCAAAATAATCAATTATTTTAATTAATTAATTTACATTCTAAGTTGGTATAGTGGTGAGAAACTTGTGCTCTTGAAACCCATTTCCTATATCACACCCCGACCTCATGAAGAATTGAAGAATCGTATACCCTGTACTAGGTATTAATGGATTCTCTTCTATATAAATTTATAGAAAGAAATTAAAAAGTATTACCTATCAAGGTATATAAATACTCCCTAGTTAGCCTAGGAGGATTCAACCCTATAACATTGATAATAAAGAATTATAATATGGTAATAATCTTAGTAAAAGATTATACCTTAGTTAATATCTAATTCTAGGATACATTATAATAACTTATTAATGGTAATTATACCTTAGAGGGTATGTAATTAGGTATAAGGGTGAAAGTTACCCTATATAGATATTAATTACCCCAGTTATATACACCTATATACCATATAAGGAATAATCAATTAATTAGGTATATTGAGAGGTGAAACTGAATACCTTAGTATATTGTCCTAATAAGGGTATATACCTTCAAAGAGTACAAAGTTTTATTAGCTAGCTTAAGTGTATATATGTGTAACATATAAAAAGGTGGTCCAATGTATTTAGAATACCAAGTTATATGTGCATTGGGGAAGAAGGATAAAAAGGTGAGGAGTCCCTTGAATGTAACCCTTAAGAGGACCCAAATCAGATTAGCACAACTCAAAATGGATGTAGGGGTACTAATGTAAAATCCAAGTCTTTTTATTTTAAGGATTTAAATTAAAAGGTATATTGATCTTTCTCTTTCTTCTATGTTTAATGTTTTGATTAATTGCTTGATTAAAAGTGATGAAAAGGGGAATGCACATGCAATTATGGACTGCAATAGATTGGATCAAAACAAATGATATGAAATGAAAAAGAGAGAATATACTTACCTTGAGGGAAAATGAAGAATAAAAGTTCAGATCATAAAATAGACTATCATATTGTTAGCAAGTGGCCTGATGATTACACCATAGAGATTGTCATTTATGCAAATACTACTCATTGGCATGATTGCTTGGAGTTCAATTCAGTTTTGAAAGTTCACATTGGAAAAATGATTAAGTCCAGGAAGCAGTTGACAGGGTACAATTGAACATTTTTTCCTAAAACACACAATATGTGATGAACCAAGTCTTGTGAGCTTAGAGGAATCTATTGTGAGATGTAATAGACTTTCAGTTAAGGTCGCTTGTATTTTGGAGTTGACTAGAGAAATTTACAGCATGATCTAAGTATGTGAAGATAGCACAACAGTTAAACAGGGTAAATGAGTGGTCGCAATGATTAAAGGAATAACGTGTGGAATCTAGAGATGCTACATTATATTTTGTTTTGGTGCTACCCTATCTTTTTAAATGTATGATTATCAACTATATACTTTCTATTTGAATATGTGTTGGACACATTTTGTGTTGTATTTGTGAGTCAACTGGAAAGATTATGAGGTCGATTATATATGTTTTAAGATGCAAAGTTATGATGGTGTAATGGAATGCATTGGGATATTATAATAATGCAGAGGATGTTTTGAGCTATTACTAGAACTACTTTGGCATAGAAGATGTTGTTTTAGTTCATTTTTGTTGCTACAAGATACTTTGGTAATACTCGACAGTGAGTCTATTGTAAGAGCAGTAAGCTCCATTTTGTATTCACCCCTAACAGGGTTATAGACTCCTAACAAGGTATGTCCTCTAAAAAGGACTTGTACTAATGTAATATTATGTTCCTAATAGGGCAAGGTCTCCTAATAGGGACACAATACTTTAAGTGCATCATTTGTGGGTATCATCCCCACCGGGGTTTTCCCTTAGCTAGGTTTTCCTCGAGAACAAATCATGGTGTTTTGAATTGTTTACTTTATGTGTGTGTTCTTATTTTAGTTATTGCATGGTTAAGTTTTAATTGGCTTAAAAGGAATAAAAGTACTACAATATTGATTCAACCCCCCCCCCCCCCCCCCCCCTCACGCTTAGTATTGGGTAAAAGCACAATAAGTTGTTACTCTTTTACAAAGGAAAATACTAACAACACCAAAACTATAAAACTTCAAGGGCATAAAAGTCACATTTCTGTTGAGAATTTGAAGATGGTGTAAACTGATGAAATGTGTGAAATAGAATTAATTTTATGTCTATAATTTTTATTAAAAAAATTGAACAAAAATTAATATATGTTTTTAATTTTTTAGGTTTATTTTTCATTTCCTGAAAAATACTGCAAATCAGGGAGTTTACTTCCCGCCAAATCATTATAAGTAAAACATTGTTTTTTCCTCCAATTTCAAAATATGTTTTAGATGGCATGTATAGCTAGTGCAAAAAAAGAAAGAAGTGTTTTAAATCTATAGTTTTCTCGTTATAAGTATTCAAAGTTGAACTTACCTGAAATAAATATTTTCTATCTCCTGCCACTTTTCCCCTATCAAAACTATACCAAAAACCAAATAAAGTACATATTTTTTAAGAGGACTCTCTTCTATAGTGTTTTATATGATTTTTTTTTAAATGAATTGATTTAGCATTTTTATATTTTCTGAATCAACGACTTCTCAAAGCTTAATATACCTACATGTAGTTTTTAGCGAATTTGTTCAATGTTTTGTAGTTGAAACAATATAAAATTTATATGTCAAGAATCATAGTTCTGAGATCTAGAAAAGGGTACTTTTAATTTTTTGACATTTTCTATTTTGAGTAGAGAATGCAACACCAGAAGTGCAAACTTCTAGTTTTTTTATGTTTTTGGAGGTTTGGCTCCCAACATGGCATGCCACCTAGGCAGACTCGACCGAGTCCTACTGGGCTGAGTACCCTTAGGGGTCATCCACTCATGAGCGGTCGCGTGTTTAACCCACCCTTTCAAATAATAAGTTTAAAATAAAATATAATAATTACAAATTTCATTCCTTATTTTAGAATATAAGGGTTAATAATATTAGATTTCCACAATCCATTTTAACAATTCATGATGCTAAAAAATGCACACAATCGAATCCAGAAATGCACATGAAATATAAGGGTTTTTTGAAGCTAGGAGGCATTTTTTTGAGGAAGCTACAAAGGCATTTTGTTTCCATAGGAGTGTGAAGGCAGGTATTTTAGTCACGAAGGATTAAAGCAAAAAAAAATTGTTTCTATTTGAGCAATGGGAAATAAAAGGACTAGAATAAGGAAATATGATCGTAAAAGGGATGACCAAATGAAAGGTCATATGAAACTTATAGAAGAGCAACTGGTCGATGTTGAAGAAGAACCTATCGATGTTGAAGAAGGTACAACAAAACAAGGGGAGGATATTGGTAGTAGTCGAGGTATACATATTTATCCTACAATGAAAAATTTGATGGAGATGAATGAGGAATCACTTATCATTTAAATTGCATCGGAGCACCTAGTACCTGAAAGCACTATTAAATTGCATCTCAAAAACATGTGGAAGGAATATTTTGAGGATAAATCTTTGGTGGAAAAAGCACAATTATTTGAAAATTTATTCAGGAAAAGAGAAATGACTATGGTTTTGGAGTTGTTGGGTGTTGATAATATGAAAATTATAGGAGGTCAAGTAAAAGAAATAATAATTGAAAATTTATAAGATGCATTGAATGTTGTTAATAGGACAGATGGAGGATCTTATTCAAATGTTGCTAGAAGAGCGTCGATGACTATGATTTCTAGTAAGAGATTGACACATAGAAATCAAGTTCAAGAAAAATTTTATTTACTCAAGGTATCTCAAAGAACTATTTAGAGATATATTAGGAAGAGAAATATGTTGGATATGGACATTGAAAAGAATTGGGTACAAATTTTTAGAGTTCCTCAAAAAGACATAATTTATGAAGATGTAAGAAGATGGGCCATTGAATTTTGGACCAACCACTCTCATGTTTCTTCCAATAGAAAGGACACTATACAAATGAAAGATGAATAGACCGGCATGAAGATTTCACATCCAAAACATTTTGTCGATATTACACAAAGTGAATTGTTTGAAGCATTCAAATAAGAATTTTCAGATGTGAAAATAGGTCAAAGAATATTTGAGATGTTGCACACTTGCTTCATACATATAAATAAGGTTTGTGAAACATGTTTTTATTGAAATCATGTTGAGTTTCACTTATACGTGCAATCATATAAAAAGGTTAAGGCAATGCTTAATCTAGATATGGTTCCTAGAAGTACAATAGAATTTGTGAAGTCCATTTTATGTGATAAATCAGAAGACTCAGATGAATTCAATGTCCAATGTATAAAAAATGAATGCAATGATTGTGGAAATTTATAGAAATTTCCTTTACAATTTGATAATATTGATGTTACAACACCAATTCAGTGGAATAGATTTGAATATAAGAGATACCAAATGAAGATAGGACAAGAATAAAAAAAAGTTGCATTGAAGGAGAGTGAATTATCATACCTTTAGTTTATGGATAGATTTTGGTCTATGATTTATCCACATATCCAACATTATCATGGTGCACAATGGCAAGCTAAACAATTTTGTGATTCCAAAAATTGTTTCCCACCTAGTTGTATTCTTTCAATTGTAGATTTTGCATAGAACTCTATAGTTTCCCCTCAATCATAGCTCCAGAGTCAATATTATCATTCTGAGCAAGTTTCAATATTTTTGCATGTGACCTATAGACATGCACAATTTGATTTGGATGAGATAGAAAGTATAGATCAAAATGAACACATTATCATCAAGGAGGTTCATTTCTATATTAGCGATGATAGGATTCATGATAGGAGCTACGTGGCTCATTATTTTGGCATGTTTTTCAACAATCTTGTGAATCATGGAATGAATGCTTCACAACACTGGATCTGGAAAGATGGGTGTGCGGGTAAGTACATTATTTTCTTTTAGTCTTTCAATTTTATTAGATATAAATTATATACAAGTTTTAAATTTTTTGCATGATTATTTATCTATATATGTGTGTGTGTGTGTGTGTGTGTGTGTGTGTGTGTGTGTGTGTGTGTGTGTGTGTGTGTGCATGTCTGTAACTTTAAATTGCAAGTCAGTTTAAGTCTGGAAAAGTCTTTAATTGGTTAGCCATGCAACATGCTAGACACAATGTTAAGTTTCTTTGGAACTTCTTTGAAAGTGGACATGGAAAAGGAGAGCATGATGGAGTGGGAGCATCTGTGAAGAGTGCACTCTGACAACATGAACTTCAAGGTACATATATTTGATATTCAACTTGTTTGTAGTATAGTATGGGCACGTTCTTTAATCTTCATTTTCTAGAAACAAACTAATTATATATACTAAATTGTTAAATATATCTAGGTAACATGATAGAGAATGCAAAGAAAATTGTTGAATTGTGTCAAAATCATTTCACTACTCGAGACACAAAATATAACAAACGTTACTTTTGGGAAGTGATAGGTATTTAAAACTTTCATTTTTCAAACTCAAATTCTAAAAATTAAATTATACATGTCACATGTGTTTGAAAGTTGAGTCTATATATAGCATGTATGTATGCATTTCACATTTTCCATAATTGAACTTAGATCTGACTTTAATTTATTTAAGATTTGTAATTTGTCCAAATATCAATCGATCTAATCCTTACCATTGTGAATCAATTGTTGGAATTAGAAGTTTACATCAAGTGATGACTACATGACAACACAAGCCTCCACCGATTCAACTAAGAGATAAATCATGCTTTTGTGAAGATTGTCTTAACAAAAACATAATTTTTCAATGTGTTAATATTGCAAATGGATATGTTTCACAGTGGGATTAGAAAGAGTTAATTAGAATGCCTCCTTATGAAGATGATGACAATGACATAAACATCCATGATCCTATATATCTAGCTGATTATGAACGTGTTTTTGATTTAGTTGTTACAGGTGCATGCTGACATACATGTACACACACATATATTTTTTATTTATAGTTTATATATAAAATTTACTGGGTTTATATATTTAAATTCATTTTTACATAAGTTGTATAGGTGATATTTTTGTTGTGGTTGCAGATCTCGAGAATGTGGAAGGTGTAGATTATTATCTACTAAGATGCACCAAAGAAAAATACAAGTTGTCACAATAAATTATTGATGGTGATGGACAACAATATCCAACTGGTTCAGTTGTTATTGAAGGCACCTATCATCAACAAGCTAAGATCGACAAAAATGGAGTTCAATTTATTGAATGCATGCCTAGACAGAGAGTTCTACATTATAGTTACTTGGTTATAGCGACAAAATTGCAGTTTGAGATTGTGCCAAAAAAAGGACGTGGAAACCAAAAGTGGAAGTTGACTATTGAAGATTATGAAATTTTTTTGGAGATAATAAAGGATAGAGAGGATCCAAACTACATGTATTAGGAGCTAGCTTAGGCTTTTAATGTGTTTTCATAGATCTAGCTCGTGCGTACTTAAAATCATATTTGAAGTAGACTATAAATGATTTGAAATTTGTGATTAGATTGAATTTATATTGATTACATGTTTTGAATTTTAATTGATTAGACCAAGTTCAATACTTTTTTCCAATTGATTAGATTAGATTGATTTTATCTATCAATTAAGGTTGTTTAGATTGATTAATAAATTGATTACATTGAAATTAGATTGATTAGGTTTTGAATTATTTTCAAGGTCAAGCTACATTATATTAGATTGATAGTTTGGTTTGGACTTTATTATTTATGTTTCTAGATCAAGATACTTTGTTCAAGTTCAAATTACACTTGTGTAATTTTTCTAAATTAAATTTATTGATATTAGAAATTGATTAGATTGATTAGATTGAATAATTGGTCTATATTAGAAATTGATTAGATTGATTAGGTAAATTGATTTTTAATTGATTAGACCTTTCAATACTTTTTTCAATTGATTAGATTAGACTGATTTTAGATTGATTTTAAGGTTTTTTAAATATTGATTAATAAATTGATCAATTAGATTAATTAGGTTTCAAATTATTTTCAAGTTCAAACTACAAACTTGTACAATTGAATGTAATCCGGTTTCAATTAATTGATCTAGATAAACATATGTCTACATATTGAATGCAATTAGGTTTCAATTAATTGATCTAGATAGGGCTTAATGGTGCATAATAGGGCTTAAGGGGTCATATTAGCTTGATTAATTTAGATTGATTAATTAGGTTTCAATTAATTGATCTAGATAAATTTTTATTAGTTTATATTAGATTGAACAATTAGATTTTAATTAAATTGAAATTTGATATAAATGTATCTAGAGATAAACATATGTCTACATATTTAATATAATTAGGTTTCAATTAATTGATCTATATAGGGCTTAAGGGTGCATAATAGGGCTTGGGGGGTCATATTAGCTTGATTAATTTAGATTGATTAGATTGTTCAATTAGATTCATTAATTAGGTTTCAATTAATTGATCTAGATATTTTTATTAGTTTCAATTAGATTTGAATTAAATTGAAATTTGATTTAAATGTATGTAGATAAACATATGTCTACATGTGCACAAATTTATTTTTAGTTCAAATATTTATATATCTATCTAAACAAATGTATAGACTACATGATCATCAAATATCAATTTAAACATCAATGGCGTGTACATATAAATAACAAACATCAATTTCCATACATATTTATACATTTATAAATGTAAAATGAAAATCAAGCATGTATCAATGTAAATGTCTATATCAATGTAAAACATGTATCAATGTAAATGTCTATATCAATGTAAAACACATGTATCAATGTAAATGTTTATATCAACGTAAAACATGTATCAATGTAAAACATGTACATACATATCTAATATCATTGTCATGTGTACAAATACAAGAGGTCTATAGAGATAAATACATGTATGTGTACTAGATCAAAATCAATGTCACATGAAAATATAAATCTATGTACAAATTACATGTGTATGCATATAGATCAAAAACATCAATGGCCACCATCATGTGCTATGTCTAGGCTTGTGTTGATCCTTGTCCTATTGTACCTAAGTTTGTATGTAAATGTAACAATTTACAAATAGTTAATATAATGTCAAGATTTTTTTTAAATGTACATTTGAACTCAACAAATAAATTATTTAATTTAAATTATTTTACCTCTGTATCCTTATGAATCAGATCAATAGGCTCCTCTAAATCTCCATATGTAACACCCATCGTAGTGTAATGTACCAGGCTCAAATAAATTTAAATATATAATTGAATATATATATATATATATATATATATATATATATATATATATATATATATATATATATATATATATACAGTTAGTTGATTATTCTTGAATCTTGAAATTAAATGGCTTCTTACCTATTGTAATGCATGTCTAATGTCAGATAACTCAGAAGAGTATAAGCACACTACATTAGGATCAATGGCCTCATCCATAAGAAAATATGATAATCTAGTGTGAAATCATGAGGTCATAGGTGTCTCTTGTAGGGGAGCATGTGTATGTTGTTGAGGTGGTGTAAGATCATCCACACTCTGTCATGGAGCTGTAGAATGTATCTAGACGTCATCCTGTCTAGAGGCATCTTCCTCTGCATCTCCATGTTCCTGACTGCTACATGTGGAGGATCTTGTTTGCACTCCTTGAATGAATATAGGAATATCACACGGATGAACCCCATGTAAAATAGAGTGGAGAAAAAAAACTACCCTCCCTCTCCTAGCTCCCTGGGTGTTGATTGTTGTGTAGAGGAAGATGACGGTGAATGGAAAACACAAAAAAAGAAAACCAAGCCCAAGAAGGCTGATGTGGGGATGGAGACACACATAGGAAGGCTATCAAATTGCGCCACGAGATCGAGAGGGACTACAAGGGATGTTGCAGCAAGTAGGCAACAAACCTTGGAAATAAGCTTTAGAAATAAGAAATGATTTGTCTTTCTTGGAATGTTAGGGGTCTAAACAGCCCCCTCAAGCAAAGTGTTGTTAAACATTACATCTTTTATCATAAACTAGATATTCTTCTCATTCAAGAAGTCAAGATGTCTTTCAAAAATTTTGTCGCCCTGGCTACCAATCTCTAGTCGGGTGTTGAGTTTCTCTACTCAGAAGCTTCTAGTGCTTCTGGGGGCATTGCTACTCTCTGGAACTCCAATACTATTACTGGAAAATCACTTGCCTTCTCCCTGAACTTCCTTGCTATTACTTTCAGGAAAAAATAGCTAGTGTGGCACCTGTTCAATATCTATGCCCCTAATACCTGATCTTGCAGGGATTCCCTTTGGAAAGATATGTCCCTTTGGATAGACCGGGACACTTTTGCTAACTACTTGGTGGCTGGCGACTTTAACACCCCTCTTTACCCCTCAAAAAAGTGTAGAGGCTTAATGGAATACTCTGATAGAATGGGAGACCTGGCTGAGTTTATCTCATACACTGGCCTTTTGGACATTGATCTGAAGGGAAACCCCTTCACCTGGACCAACAATAGGAAAGGTTCTTGTACACACTAAAATGGTGCACTTCTATGAACCATTACATGCAAGGTTGCTCAAGAATGAGGCCTCACAAAGCGGCTCATAGCTCTCTATGCATAGAGTTGCAAGGGACTATGATGTGTTTGCTCTCAGCTAGAGCTACAAGCTTGTGACCTTGCTAGTCAACCATACAATGAGAGATTCAAGTGAAGACAAAGGCAACAATGCCAATATCTCCAAGAATCAAATATGCAATGCAATGCAAATCTAAATGAGAATGCAATCTAAGCTATGAAAGGAAAGTACAATGCAACTAATCTATGAAAGGAAATAACAAGTGTTACAATGCCTCCTATTTAGACTATGTGAGCTTATTCTATTGCATAAAAGAAAATCTATACTAAGAATGCCATTATCATGCAACTAAGAAAGCAAATATGCAACTAAATGATGGAAGCAACAAGTCTTCAATATCCTCAAAAGCTCCAAATGCACCTAAAACCTGCAGCATAACATTAGCATAAAAACATGGTATACTAATGAAGGAGAGAGCTCTCCTTTTATAAGAAATGAGGTGAAATGGACCATTGAGATTAAGAGACAAAAAGTCTTAATCAGTGGTGGAGCTTGAAAGAGGAGCAATCCATGTGCACAAGTATCCTCCAATAGGAAAATAAGAGTTGACTTTATGTCCATGTGAGACAAAAAGTGTTTTTCTCCTTTTTATAAAATATGAATAATGTTTTATTTGTGCAACTTAGAATAAGAGGAAAAGTGGGGGCTTTTTATTTAATTAAAAGGGGAGGAAATATTCCTTTTAAATAAATAAAGACTTAGGATAAATAGTTAGCCCATAGGATAAAATCTAATATATGATTGAAATTAAAATTTGATCAACAAATTGATATTGTTGAAAATATTGATTATTGATAAAAATGATTCAGGATTGATAAATCAAATAAATGGGGCCCAAAGTCTAGGCGACCATTTTTTGGTGCATACATTTGCCCCTCTTTGATTAATGTGTGATCGATTTGGGAACACATGCAGTCAAAGAAAAATTGAAGTGTGAGATCGATCTGGGATCACAAAATAACTCAAATGTGAAGTTGGTTCGGGATCACATCTGGACAAAGCATAAATAAAGGCCTTTGAACATGAGGTCGATTCGGGATCACATTCAAAGTAAGAGATAAGAATCTCAAATTTGAGCAAAAGCTCACAAAAGATGTCTGAATCAAAAAAATCAAGAAATCAGGGATGAGGATCCCATAAATACTGCCCCCTCAGAATCAAAATCGAAATCAAGTAGAGGAGAGACAGAAAATCGATAAGGTTGATCAAATCATAATAAAATCACAATCGAAGGTAAGGGTCAATAGGTTAACCATTAGGCAATGAAACATGCCCTAGCCTGACTGAAAAGATGCAGTCAAATGTGAGAATGGAGGGAATGGAATGAAGATGAATGAAAGACTAGAAGTTTGGAAGACATAGAAATGAAGAAATGACGATGCCCCAACAAAGATCGAAGGATTAGGCCTCAAAAGATCAATCAACTGCGCAGAAGAAGAAAAGATTTTGAAATGCAATTTTGACTATCAAGATGACCTCAAATTTTGATTTCAAGTCTGAAAATGAATCCAGGACGTCAAAATTAGCTAAGGGTGTAATTTTCACGCAATTCTGAGGTGTTTTGAAAATGAGGTAAAAAAGTCAAAAGGCTATAAAAGGGGTCAAAATGTCATTTTCAAAAATCATTTGTCCTTTACTGATTTGAGAATTTTCAGAGCTTCAGAGAGAGAAAATGGCCCAGCAAGTAGGAGTTCCCATCCATAGGCATCGATTCGAGTGCGCCCGGTTGCACAACCGGCCACCATACTATCCTGCCCCAATATGTTTTCAAAAAACTCGAGCTTTTTGAGTCATTTTGTGCATTTAATACCTTTTTAGCATGTTTTTCAAATTTTAAAATTTTAAAAAAAATTTGTTGGGTGAAATATTGCGCGATACTTTAGAAGTATCGCACCCTTTGGGGAGAAGTGTCACGCGATACTTCGCGGGTCCCCAAAGTATCGCGCGACCTAAGACACCAGTATCGCACAATACTGGGCAAAAGATCGCACGATACTAGGTGAAATATCACGCGGCATAAGGTATATCGCCCTGCTATAGGGAGAAGTATCGCGCGATACTTCTCTAAAAAAGAATATCGCCCAAGTTAAAAATTTGATTTTTGACGCATTTTTGAGCAAAAATGACATGGGTCTAGACAATGTTATTTTTTAGAGATGTTTTATACTGATTTTTAAACATCCATCATGATATGTGCTAACAACTGGCTTAGTTTATTTGCTTGCAGGAGGTCTCTCTAGCGCTGATCATCAGAGCACCGAAGGTGACGGGATTGAGATGTGTCCGGAATCTAGATGATCTGGGTAATGCTAATGTCCGGGCCATGGGATTCAGATACTTATTGAGATATCTGTACATCAGAGATGACCATGGGTTGTTGACTACTCTTGCCGAGAGATGGCATAGCGAGCACAACACCTTCCACCTGCCTACTGGAGAGGCATCAATCACTTTAAAGGACATCTACAGGATCTTACGAGTGCCATGTCATGGCGAGCCCGTGAGTATAATCATGTTTTGAGATATAATCATAAATGTAATATTTCCATATGATGAAAACTGACATGATTTATTTGTTGGCACAGGTGTACTATGATCAAGATGCCACTGAGGGGTGCCGACTGATCCAGGAGATGTTCCAGGATGTCACTATTCTAGATAGGCATGTCAGCTGGGAGAGGCTGATAGATGATTTTGGTAGAGACTACCCAGTGCCATGTATTGTGGCCTCCATTATCTCACAGATCCTGATGACTGATCGTAGTCAGAAGGGATTCCCGCTCGGATGGGCTCAGTTACTGGTGGATTTGGTAGGCAGGCCTTGTCGGATGGCATGGGGTCCTGCCATATTGGCAGAGATGTACCACGAGTTGCATGAGATCGTCTACAGAGATGGTCAGACATGGGCGTGCGGTGCCATCCTGGCACAGGTGTGGGCGTGGGAGCACATCGCTGTGGTGCGCCCTAGAGTTCAACTGAGGGAGAGGAGGTACCCCTTCATCTACAGGTACCTAGGATTCATATCACATACCCATACTGGAGATGTGACGTATTACAGGAGGATTTTGGATGAGATAGCCTTGTTCACATGGAGGCCATACAGGGAGGTGGAGGTCTGGGGAGATGAGGATGATGAGCTAAGCTACATGATGTGCACTTGGCCACTAGTAGGTTGATATGCCGAGATAGTAGAGAGGATTTATATCACTCGGGTGTGGCGGTAGTTTGGGAGGTAGCAGCGAGTCTCAACAGAGACTACGACATATGCTAGGGCCAGGGATGAGGAGGGTCATGGGTGGCTACCCATGTTGGATTATCAGCAGGCTATCACAGAGATAGCGAGTATCAGGAGCGAGCCCTGAGAGTATTTCCTAGATGTGGCAGATGCAGGGGCTGATGCAGCCTACAGAGTAGAGCGGCAGAGGGTGCCATTCCCTCGATTTATGGTACCAGATGCATAGGTACCAGCACAGGGAGGAGATGGAGGAGATGACAGGGGAGACGGAGGAGACGAAGGGGACGGGGGAGAGGGAGGGGATGGAGGAGATGGTGGGAGGGGGAGAGGGAGGAGGATGGAGAGAGGAGAGGGATTGAGATCAGGTGGCAAAAATGGTCACGGGGACAGAGATCGGTGACGCCCGAGGATGAGGCGAGACTAACTCACCGGTAGGTAGAGGCACAACAGGATCAGCCTGCGAGTGGGGATGATCTAAGAGCCCAGATACATGCTCAGGAGGCAGAGATACAAGAGCTCCAAATTACTATAGTAGTGAGAGATCAGTAGCTACTGGATCTGAGAGCGGAGCGAGATCAACAGATAGTTGATCTCAGGGTGGAGATAGCACGCCGTGAGGTGATGGCACAGGCAGATGCGTTAGAGCTCCGACGGGAGTCAGCGAGAGCAGCTTATTATCATGGACTCTACCTGCAGGCCATTCCAGAGGGTGAGAGAGCACCATCATACTCTCAGAGGGTAGGGGTATCAGATGCGGTACTCGATAAGAGAGCCATGCCTCCTCCACCACCACGAGCTCCTCACGAGGGTGGTAGCGAGTCCTATGGTTAGGTCTTAGGTTGATAGATGTTTATACATATCTTGAGACATTGATCCAGATTATGGGATCCCATTTGTTTATTGTATCATGACATTGATGTATTTATGAGATTACTGGATGTTTGATTGTATCATGTGTTTATGTCTCGCTTGTGATGGATGTATCAATTTATGTATATTGTCTTGTCATTTTGCTCAAAATGTTTATGTACATGCTTATGTATATTTTCTCTCATAGATGTATGTTTAATTCTCATGTGTATGATATAGACTCATGTTTTTGGAAATGACAGTTTTGATATAGATATGATGATATGATTAACCCCTTGTGATGAACAGGAACAGGTTCGAGATGAAAAAGACAAGGAGTGAAAGACATGATCAAGAAGAAGGAAAGGTGAGCGCAGTCGACTGACAGGTCCATGTAAGATGAAAAAGAGAGCTCTCTCCATATGCAAGAAATGCAAAACTAGACTATCATGACCCTAAAAATGCAAGCTACTATGAAAGTGGTTGACTTGCAAGGTCACAACGCTTATAGACATCTAATTATCATCATCGAGTGTTATTGGTAGCGTCGTAAGATCATACAATGCACACTAGCATAACTATGTGGAGATGAATATGATCTTTAACAGATAGAAATGTGAAAATCCCACCTAGGCATCAAAGACATGTAGGTCAAGATGACTAGTGCAGTGAGATTACCTAAGTTTGATATGGCAAGATTATGCTTGTATCAAGACACATGAAAATCAGGATAGCTAGAAGCATGCACTCGCATAAAACAGTCAAGGATAATACCTTGTCAATCCATAGTGTCAAGTAGGACCAGCAGAAATGCTCATGACAGTTAGGATCAACAAAATATATCCACAAGCAGAAAAAGCAATAAAACATGTTCTCATTCCCTCAGTCTTCTAGCTATGCATCATCGAAAACTTCTCAGGGAGAGACCACTCATCAAAGAAATCCTCATAGACAGCACACAAAGAAAAATAAAGTCATCATATCGTCAGCGAGTTGATTGTTTAAGTGCGTGTGTGTTGGTCATAGAGTCAAACTCTGAGTATCATATCTGCTTAGTGAGAAATATCGCATCATACGAGACTGTTGGGTAAGGCACCTGATAAGTGTTAAGAAACACTTGACGCAAGGGTAGTGTTGAAAAACACTGTTTAGGGTGGTGTTGAAAAACAACTGTTGTGAAATGCCCCAAGAGACAAACGCACCTAAAAGACCAATGCTAACAGTTATGCCCCCTAGACAAAGACAAAGACCAATTCCAGACTAAGCCAAATAAGGTCAAGGTATGAGGGAAAGGCTCAGTGTCGAGGACGCATGCTAACAAATAGGAGTGCAAAGCCCTCAAGTAGTGCCTGTTTCCAGGTTTTCACCACTTGGAATCTTTTTTCATTTTTTTATTTTTGCTACCAAGGTGCCTGTTTTCAGGTTTTCACCAAGGCACTTTTTCTTCTTTTTTTAAATTTTTGAATTTGTTGATTTTTTTGTATTTCTTCAGGACATTTTATACTTTTTAGGATTTTTTCAGCATCATATATCAATTTTTTTGGTATTTTTTCAGGACCAATAAGATATATACAAAGGATGCCCCCAGACATAAATGGGCATATAGGATAGAACTTCTTGAGGTGCACAATGTTGATGGGATCAGGGAGTTGTTCTCCATCAGGATCTGACAGTAAATACGCACCGGTACCAAAAGCAGCTGTGATGACATATGGTCCAAGCCAGTTAGGTTCAAACTTGCCCTTTTGCTCTCTATTCTATTGGTTCTTAGGGTTCTCTCGCAAAACAAGATCACCTATTTGAAATTCTCTAGGGTGAACCTTCTTGTTGAATGCTTTGGACATACGCTTCTGATACACTCTCATATGATCAAAGGAAGCCTTACGCTTCTCATCTAGAAGTTCTAGTTCCTGTAACCTCATGGTGCGGTAATCCTCATCTGTGATCAAACCTTTGAGTGAGACTCTAAGTGATGGTATCTCGACTTCTAAAGGCAATACCGCTTCAGTGCCATAGGTAAGAGAAAAAGGAGTGGCTCCTGTAGGTGTGCGAATGCTTGTTCTATAAGCCCATAGTGCTGGATTGATTTGCAAGTGCCAATCCCTACCATTCTTGTGCACTGTCCTATGAAGAATTTTAACAATAGTTTTATTAGAGGCTTCTACCTGTCTGTTTCCCTATGGAAAATAGATGGAGGACCAATGTTGCTTGATTTTAAACTTTTTGCATAAATGCTTTAGGTCCTTATTTTTGAATTGACCTTCGTTATCAGTGATAATCTCAGAAGGCACGCCAAATCGGCAAATAATGTGATTCAAGATGAACAAGGAGATAGTCTTCCCTGAAGCAACAGAAAGTGGCACAGCTTCCACCCATTTTGTGAAGTAGTCAGTGGTAGTAATAATGAACTTATGTCCACCTGATGAGTTGGGATGAATCTGCCCAACCAAATCAAAGGCCCAGTGCTGAAATGGCCAATGAGAAACATAGGGGATCAACTCCCTACCTGGAGCATGAATCAGGTTTCCATGTTTCTAACATTTTTCACATGACTTAGCAAAGGTGACTGTGTCTATCTGCATTGTGGGCCAATAATATCCTACCCTAAGCAACCTTCGGGCCATGGCAAGACCATTAGAATGTCCACCGCAAATGCCCTCGTGGATGTCAACTAACGTTTGGTTGGATTCCTCCTTTTCCAAGCACCTAAGGAGCGTCCCATCTAAACCCCTCCTATATAAATCACCAGAGATAAGGGTGTCGCGAGAGGCATTACAGATGAGGTTTCGGCATTCAAAATGGTTGAATGTGTCGAGAATGATGCCATCATGAAGGTATGAATAGATAGCACCATATCGGGAAGACTCATGTGTGATAATGGCACAAATGACATGGCTTTCAGACAAGTCAAAGATGGGATGGTGTAGCTCTTCCACCAGGAATTCAAATCTGGATTCATGTGTCTCCAACTGAAGAAGGGGAGCTAATGTGGCCATGGCATCTGCAACTTTGTTCTCTGTCCTAGGGATCTGTTGAAATGTCACAAAGGTGAAATAGCGTCTCAAAGAATCAACCATATTTTTGTAGGGTATCAATTTATCATCCTTGGTTTGATACTCCTCATTGACTTGGTTGATGATTAACTGGGAATCCCCAAAGACATGTAACTCGGTGATGTTCCATTCTATAGCCATTCTCAAGCCATTGGTTAAAGCTTCATATTCTACAATATTATTCATACATGGGAATAGAAGTTTGTAAGACTTTGGAATATTGTACCCATGTGGAGAAACAAATAACACTCCAGCACCTGATCCATTTTGCATGCGGGAACCATCAAAGAACATTGTCCAAGTGCGAGTAGTCGTATACAAGATGTGTTCATCTGGGAATTCCACTTGGACCGGCATACTATCCTGAATTGGGAAATCAGCTAATTGGTCAGCAATAGTTTGCCCTTTTATGGCCTTCCTTTCAACGTACTCTATGTCAAATTCAGTTAGGACCATCATCCATTTAGCAAGTCTACCCGTGAGGGTAGCCTTACTAAGCAAGTATTTAAGAGGATCAATTTTGGCAACCAACTGTATGGTATGAGCAAGCATGTAGTGGCGTAACTTTTGAGAAGCAAACACCATTGCAAGACAAGACTTCTCAATGTTATTGTAATTAATTTCATAGGAGACCAGAGTACGACTGATATAGTATATGGCCCGTTCTTTCCCAGTATCATCTGATTGAGCCAACAATGCTCCCAGGGAAGTGTCTGTACCTGAAATATATAGGATCAATGGTTTCCCTAGAATAGGAGGCATTAGGATCGGAGGATTAGCCAAGTATTGTTTGATCTGATCTAGGCTCTTTTGACAATCCTCATTCCAAACACAAGAAGCACCCTTATGTAATGTCTTGTTAAAGGGTTGTGCTCTATCTGCAAGCTGAGAAATAAACCTCCTAATCGATTGAAGACGTCCCTGAAGACTTCTCATTTGGCTGATATTTTGAGGAGGTGGCATATCTAGAATTGCTTGGACCTTTTCGGGATCAACCTCGATACCTTTTGCTGATATTATGAATCCTAAAAGTTTGCCTGAGGTGACACCAAATGCGCACTTCTTTGGATTCGATCTGAGTTGGAACTATTCCATGCGATCTAGAATTACTTTCAGATCATCAAGGTGTGTGTCCCATTTTCTTGATTTTGCCAAGGTATCATCCACATAATCTTCCATGTTTTTATGCATCATATCGTGAAAGATAGTGGTCATAGCTCTTTGGTAGGTTGCTCCTGCATTATTGAATCCAAATGGCATGACGTTCCAGCAATAGGTTCCCCATGCACATGTGAACGCTATTTTCTCTTGGTCTTCGGGAGCTATTTTGATTTGATTATACCCTGAGAAACCATCCATTAGAGAGTATATGTCATAGCCCATTGTCATGTCCACTATCATGTTAATGTTTGGAAGTGGAAAATTGTCTTTTGGGCATGCTTTGTTTAAATCTCTGAAATCTGTGCATACACGAATGGACCCATCATGTTTGGAAACTGGTACTATGTTGGAGATCCATTCTGCATAATCGATGGCTCTGATGAATCCAGCTCTCAAAAGTTTTTCTAATTCTACTTTGACAAGGAGAGCTACATGTGGATGCATTTTTCTGAGTCTCTGTTTCACTGGTTTGACGCCTAGGGCTATGGATAAGTGATGCATTATAAGATTTGTGTCAAGCCCTGGCATGTTTGAATAGGTCCATGCAAAATTAATTTTCTTCTTTTGTAAGAACCATACATATGCCTTGGTCTCTTCTTCTGATAAAGACTGAGGAAGATGGACTATTTGAGGAGTTTCTTCTGTGTTCAAATTGACTGGCTTTGTTGGCTTGATCAATACTAATGATCTATCCTAGAAATAACTCGGCAAGTTATTAAGTACCCCATCCTTAGGTGCCTCAAAGAGGTTTTCACCCTTGGATACGTCATTTCTTTTTACTATTTTTGGTTCTGATACCGCCACAAAGTGGTTTTCACCATCAGACCTTTTTTTTTTCTTTCTCTTTTATTTTTAGACTGAGGTACTTAATATCAGCCTCTGTCATGCTGGTTGTTGGTTCACTGGTGGAAGAAGCCACGGGTTCAAGAGCATTCAGATAGCAGGCAATTTCGTAATCATTCTGAAAAGTGAGGAATATAGGCTCTTGATGGCATTGAGACCAGTCAATTAGGTCAAAGTGAACAAGGGGTAGGTCAATGACTGGTTCAATGTTGTTTATACAAAAGGTGTCATCTCTGGTGACCATATAATTAGAGTTCATCAAGTCTTCTCCTAAGATACCCGAATTAGGATTCATCCTATCAAACGAAGTGTCGTCCACTAAGGCAATTTGAGGAGTGTAATCCTCTAGTCCTACACTAGGATCATTGGCCACATCGGGTTGGGTACTATAAGCATGGACAATATCTATGTCCAAGTCAACTGTTGCATCTGAAAGCGAGTCCCATTCATATTCATGGGAATCTATGTCTGAGTCATCATTTGGGCCTCGTGATGTAGAAGCCTCAAGGTTAGGAAGGGTTTCCCCCTCTCTAGTGCTAGCATTGGTACTATCCGTCGTAGCTAGGATAGCAACACTTTCCATTATCGATCTAGCAGTCATATAGTCACTATCCATCGCAGTTGGGATAGTAGGATTGTCAGGTATCAAATCTGTGGAATCTCCCCAAAGGAGATTTGTTGAGGGCACCCAATCATCAGACACATCTTGTTGATTAGAAAGATCAGGCATATAATCTGAGTCACTGTCACTGTCCGTCGCAGCTGGGATAGGGACACCTTTCTTCTTCTTATTCTCAAAACCTAAGCCAACCGTGGACTTATTCTTTCGTCCAAAAAGAGCATGATCAAGAGGCTCAGCTTTAGCATCCAGCCTATGGCTAAGGGGACCATATCCTGGATATCCCATATTTTAAACCAGTGTATACCCTCTCCCATAAGCTTCAGGTGAAGGAGAAAAATTCTCATTGTGTTTGTATTTTTCCTCGTGATAGATCTAGTCCCTTACGGTAACTACTTCTTTCTCTTCCTGAATGGGAACCGAAGACTCAACAAATTTTCCAAATAATGTCATTGCTGATGATGAAGGCTTCATATTTGGTGATGGTCTCCCATAAGACCTAGGAGAGATTGGCATGTTTGTAAAAGAATCAATTTTATAATCTCCCATCCCGAGATCTATGGTCCTAAACTTCTGCTTGCATTGTTCAAGTGAACTACTAGGACTGTCAGCTTCCCTATTCAAAAGTACATGTGATCCAGCGGAAATGTTATTAACTGACAAAGCACTATCTCCAGGTATGCAAATTTCTACACCAT
Organism: Chamaecyparis obtusa; assembly: GCA_027943335.1. Classification (NCBI taxonomy): domain Eukaryota; kingdom Viridiplantae; phylum Streptophyta; class Pinopsida; order Cupressales; family Cupressaceae; genus Chamaecyparis; species Chamaecyparis obtusa. The sequence continues at coordinate 1,861,625 of BSBK01003141.1, read as the reverse complement.
TATGGGGAAATTTAACACACTGGTGATATGTTGATGGGACTACTTGCATTTCATGAATCCATGGCCTACCTAGCAAAATGTTGTAGGCTAAAGGTCCAACATCAACAATTTGAAATAAGATATCCTTTTCTACTGGACCAATGCAAATAGGCAAAATGGTCAATCCCTTAGAACTTCTTTATGCTTCATCATATGCCTTGATTGTGATCTTTTTCCTTGTGTCAATGACGTTCTCAGAATATCCTAGAGCCAGCAACAAACTCATGGTACAAATAGTGAGCCCCACACCCCCATCTATCAGTACACGCCTGACACAGGTTTTATGAATCATGACTTCGATGTGTAAGGCCAAGTTATGTGGGTGACTGATGGATTTGTCATCTTCTTCTGAGAAGGTGAGGTAATGAGGGCTAGCCAAATGGTTGACCATATTCTGGAATTGATCAATATCTAAGTTGTTAGGGATGTTGGCTGCTCGCAAAGCATCCTCAAGGACGCGCTTGTGCTTAGGGGACAATTCTAAAAGCTCAAAAATGGATATCTGCGCGGGTGTATGTTGTAATTGGTCAATAAGATTATAATTGGAATCAGGACCAACATCAGATTTAGGAGGAATCCCTTTGGACATGGGCTGCTTAGACTTGCTAGTGCTAGGACCTTTGATAATAATGGGAGTTTGAGCCTGACCCCTAGTGACAGCATTGAGGGAGTGGGGCATTCTTTGTGAGTGAGGACCTCTTATCACCACAGCGGGTCTTTCATCAGTCATAGGAGTTGAGTCCACATTATGTCCATAAGGATCTTTCCCTCTCACCATGTTGACACTATCATCCACAACTTCAAGCATGTTAATAACGTTCTCCGCATTTGTGTAGGTGTAGTTGATAGCCGCCTTGCCATTCTTATTGTTAGAATTCTCTCCTTTCTCATATTTAGGCAAGGGCTCTTTAAAGGCTTTATGATCCGCATTAGTGGTTAAACCATCAACTTGTAATTGTCCTTTTTCAATAAGGTCTTGGACAAGATGCTTGAGTTTAAAACAATTTTTTATGTCATGTCCAATCCCATTATGGAAAATGCAAAAAGCCTTCGCATCCCACCAATGAGGTAAAGGATCCGGTATACGATGTTTTGTAGGATCCTATGGGTGTGCCAAATTATGAGCAACTAATATCTTAAAAACATCTGCATAAGATTCTCCCAATTTAGTAAATTGTCTCTTCTCTATTTTAGATCTCTTTTGATACTTAGGTTTGTCTTGTTGTGTTGAAGACGTTTGCAGTTTCATAGCTTGAACTGCATGAGAGAGGTTAAGAACTCCTTCATTTTTGGGTTGAGATGAGTCAACAACTCCGTCGTTGACCACTTGCTTGTTTTTGTTCCAATAGGAGTTCTTTTTGTCCTTGTTACCATTAGTATTGTTATTTTGGCTATTGTTGTTATTTGTTGGTTTAGCCAAAATTCCTTGTTCTTTTAAGACATCCTCAATGCGACATGCCACCTCTACCATAGTATCAAAGGAATTAAATGGGATTTTCTTGACTTCATATCTTAGTTCTGGTATTAGATTGCTCACAATGATATCAATTCTCTCCTCCTCAAGAATTGTCCTTGGGTATTTTGAACACAATCGCCTCCATTGTTGTAAAAATGTGACAAAAGATTCCCCTTGATTTGGCTTGAGTTTGCACAAATCAAGCATTGTGACCGACCTTGATAAGTTGTAAGAAAAATACTGAACAAACCTTTGGACAAGTTCTTTAAATGTCTTTACTGGAGGGGAAAGGTTGGTGAACCACTCCATGGCTTGACCTTTTAAACTCTTTGGGAATAATCTCATCAAGTAGGAGTCTTCATGGTGAAAGGAAAAGCTCATTATGTAGAACTGTCGAACATGGTCGTGAGGGTCACCAGTGCCATCATATTTGTCATATGTTGGGAACTCAACTTTCTTAGGGAATTCTACCATCACCACACTTTTGTCAATGGGGTTAGGACATATGGATTCCAAATGAAACGTGCTCTTAGGAGCCTTCATCCTGTCTATATCCTTTTGCATTTGTAAGATCACCTCATCAGTGGAAGGGCTCTGTTTCTTGATCTTTTGGTGAACATCAAAATTATATAGAACTTTAGCGCCTTTGTTAATAAGACTTTCTAAGAATTGATCTTTTGTTCCACATATTGCTCCACATATGTTTGAAAGGATGGTTCTTGTTGCATAGTCATGAAATCCATGTGATCAAATTTAGCATAACTTCCTCCATGTTGTGAGCCATGATGTGCTTGTTGGGAGGGTTGCTTTGAATGTCTATGAGACGACTGTCTCCTATGATGGTCATATCTTGAAACCCTTCTTCCTTTAGGACTTGGGGATCGTGAGGGTGTCCTTGATCTTCTTCTAGGACTTGGTGAAGGGGTAGATGGGGGTGAGTTGGTCCCACTATTGGTTCCCCTCCCATTGAATCGACTTTGGAGTTATTGTGCGTAGAGTCTATCTTCTTCTTCTTGGGTGACTCTTTTCTTTATATCTAACAACGCACGTTCCTCTTCTTCTAGTTGTCTGAATTTTTCCTTTTTAGCAGCTTGTTCATCCAAATAGGCTTGCTTCTCTCTCTCAATGCTTCTCAATCTTGTATTTGCATATCAAGACGTGTCTTTAAGTGGGGAGGATTGTCTCGAATGCCTTATTGCATTGGCTGCATTTATGTGGTGATCACTAGATTCATTGTTCTGGTCCTCATGTTGTGACCCTGAATCTGAGTGAGCTTGCTTATGATGTCTCTCAGCTCGTTGGTGAGCATAAAAATACCTCACGTTGTTGGGAGGTGACCTGGGTGGACTAGCATGAGAAGAACCACCATACTCTCTTCTATGTCATTGGAAGATATCCTCGAGAGTTTGATTCATGGCTTCTCTTTGTTGTCGGGTGAAAGTGTAACTCATGTCCATACTTGATGAAAGTGGTACAAAAGAGGTGCTCACTTCACTAGGATTAGCTCCCAGATTAAAACAAACCTCAGATTCACTCTTAGGAGATTGATCAAAAAGGGGTCCTTTTCCCTTATGTTGTCGACGAGTCTTGATGGGTCGTAACTGGCTAAAGGAAATAGGGGGTCACTTCCCTTGATTGACTTGGTACCTTGTCGTAACTGACATGAAAGAAAGATACTCTCAATGATAAGGTGACCTCTCAAAGTGTCAATGCCAAACTAGGATAATTAAAGTTCTCTATTGTCCAAAGAGAAATGAAAAGATAAAAAAGGCTTTACCAACACTGTCAAAAAGGTGCTTCAAATCAAAGGGTGACTACCCTTGCACTTTTGAATCAGGAGGTTGGACTAGGTCAAAATATAATTGAAATTGAGATTTAAATGAGAGCGATTTAGACAATAAGAGTACTAAAATTTTCCAAGAATGTAGCTAACAATCTTAGAGATGAACCTTGGCACCAAGAATGACTTTCTAACTTGACAATTATTCCAAAGTGATTTCGTAAATCAAATGATGCTATCCCGGAAGACTAAAACCAAAAATTTAGAGTCAAGACAGGTCTCAAACGTTAGGGCAAGAAGCATACTCTAAGACCTAACCTGATTAACAGCAACTGAAACTGACCAAATTGTAAGCACGGTAGAAATTGACCAGGTGATATACTCCAGGCTACTGGGGTGATATACCTATAACCGCGCGATACTTCACATGATGCCAGGTGATATACTTCAGTACTGGCAGGTGATATACTCCAGGTAGGTCGGGCAATAGTCCGTCAAGGGTGAACTATCGCGCAATATTTCTCTTCAAAGCAGGTGATATTTTTAGCAAGCACGAAGTATCGCATGATATTTCGCTTTACAAAGTGCGATACTGTTGTAGAATTTGTTCAACTCTTGACCAGAATTGTGTAAAATTTGTGTTTTTGGGTCTGCTTGGTCAAAAATTTTAGTCTGAGGGTTGATGTTTTCGATTTCAGTCACAATATCAGCAGAATTTTGGCAGGTTTGCAAACAGTGAGGGATCAAACATGTCTCAGGCACTTGAAACAAGGGCAAAAGCAACCTTGCCAAGACAAACACTTGTGATATCAGAATTGAAAAAGCACCCTATGAATGCTACCGATTATTTGTATGTAAGAACGTTTGCACTGGCATCACACAACCAAAGACAATTCAAGTAAATCTATCCTAAAAAGTCAAGGCTCAATACTTACCAACTTAGCCCACAACTTGATGCCCCCTTGCCTCACACCAAGTGGTTACCCACAAGAGATGTTGGCTTTGTCGTGGAAATGTCAAATGACACAACCAAAGGGACACATATGGTGAGTATCTTAAGGTGATCCGGGTAAACCACTTGGATCAATCCTTGCACTAAGAAGATAAGCGGCTGAACAAGGTGGCTTCTATCTAATGGTTCTTAATAAGGATTTCCATTCACAACACCCCTCTTGCTCCTCATAAAGGACTAGGACCTTGCGGCCTCAAGAGTACCTTAAGCATTCTTGTTCAATATTTTCCCCATGGTCACAATCCCATGAGCTACTCACATCAAACGAAGATAAGTGTTATGTCTACCAAGGTTTTTGGTGTCCTTGATAGGCTTGAGATTATAGTGAGTTGGAATCACTTGCCACCAAGGAAAATGATGACAAGGTTGTCCCCACTTGAGTCATTCCTCTTGATTGCTCAAGAGCAGGCCCGCTAAAAGATTCCTAAACTAAACAAAAATGGATAATTTATGAGGTTCAAAGTTTTTGATTCACCTTAAGGGTGAAGAGCATACTCCCCTATCTCAAAAACTTCTCCCAAACACACCAAGCAAAGAGATTCAATTACTCCCTTGCTTCCAAAACCTTAAGATGGGTCAAGATTTTCTGATTCACCTAAAGGTGAAGAGCATACTTCTCCTACCACCTCAAAATCTCTTTCACAAGGTTTTAAAGATTCCTAATACAATTAGTGAATGCCACACTTGAAAGGAAAATAAATAAACAAGCAAGATTTTATTTTTTGTTTTTATGCTTGGGCAGCCCTGCAAAAACTGTTAGTAGCCCTCTTTGACATGTGTTTTTAGCAAATTTCAAGCAATGAGAGCACCTACAAACACAACTTGTTAGACCAACAAGGTTAACAAAATCAAAATCCAAATGTAAATATGCAATAAACTGATAGATTCAAGCTAAAAGATGCAAGTTAGACCTATCTAAATACAGTAAAATAAAATAGCAAACTAAAATGATCAAATTCAGATGACAAAACTAGAAATGCAAGTCTCTGCCAGATCAGACGATATACCTCAGACTTCACCAGTATCGCGCGACACAGTTTCCTATAGTCGCACGATATACCTCAGTCTGGGTGATACTCTACACTATGGGCGAGCGATACTTCGCATGACGCCAGGCAATATACCTCAGTACTGGCAGGTGATTCTTCTGTCACGTGAAGTGTCGCACCACTATACAAAGGTATATCGTGCGATATTTCTGAGAAGTATCGTGCGATACTCTGAGATAGAAAACTAGAACTGCAAAATTTCCAAAAAATAATCCAAAAAATGACGAAAATGCAAATGAAACAAAGGACAAAGCCTATCTACTCTACCCCACGGTGGGCGCCAGAAATGTACACACTAAAATGGTGCACTTCTATGAACCATTACATGCAAGGTTGCTCAAGAATGAGGCCTCACAAAGTGGCTCATAGCTCTCTATGCATGGAGTTGCAAGGGACTATGATGTGTTTGCTCTTAGCTAGAGCTACAAGCTTGTGACCTTGCTAGTCAACCATACAATGAGAGATTCAAGTGAAGACAAGGGCAACAATGCCAATATCTCCAAGAACCAAATATGCAATGCAATGCAAATCTAAATGAGAATGCAATCTAAGCTATGAAAGGAAAGTACAATGCAACTAATCTATGAAAGGAAATAACAAGTGTTACAATGCCTCCTATTTAGACTATGTGAGCTTATTCTATTGCATAAAAGAAAATCTATACTAAGAATGCCATTATCATGCAACTAAGAAAGCGAATATGAAACTAAATGATGGAAGCAACAAGTCTTCAATATCCTCAAAAGCTCCAAATGCACCTAAAACCTGCAGCATAACATTAGCATAAAAACATGGTATGCTAATGAAGGAGAGAGCTCTCCTTTTATAAGAAATGAGGTGAAATGGACCATTGAGATTAAGAGGCAAAAAGTTTTAATCAGCGGTGGAGCTTGAAAGAGGAGCAATCCATGTGCACAAGTATCCTCCAATAGGAAAATAAGAGTTGACTTTATGTCCATATGAGACAAAAAGTGTTTTTCTCCTTTTTATAAAATATGAATAATGCTTTATTTGTGCAACTTAGGATAAGAGGAAAAGTGGGGGCTTTTTATTTAATTAAAAGGGGAGGAAATATTCCTTTTAAATAAATAAAGACTTAGGATAAATGGTTAGCCCATAGGATAAAATCCAATATATGATCGAAATTAAGATTTGATCAAGAAATTGATATTGTTGAAAATATTGATTATTGATAAAAATGATTCAGGATTGATAAATCAAATAAATGGGGCCCAAAGTCTAGGCGACCATTTTTGGGTGCATACAGTTCCCACCTCATCTAGGTGCACCTTGACCGTGTCCTTACCACTTTTTCATGGGATCTCTGCTTGACCTCCACTTTGTCCTCCCTCCCTAAAACTACTTCTAATCATAACCCCTCCTCCTTTGTTGGTGAGACTCCCTAGGGATTGGCCCGACCCCCTTTAGGTTTGAAATTATGTGATGCTCTCATCCCTCTTTTAGAGACCAAGTAAAATCTTGGTGGGCCACTAACATCAAAGGCACTTCCATGTTCAGGATAGCCCAGAAACTAGAAATCATCAAAAGAGAGGTCAAGGGCTGGAGTAAACATAACTTTGGTGATTTCCATAAAGAGAAAAAGGAGATTACAGAGACCTTAGAATCCCTCCAAGCCCAGTTGGCTATTGGAAATTCCTCACCCCAGATACAGGTGGAAGAAGAAATGACTAGACACAAATGGTAGGAAACTCTAAAAAAAGAGGAAATCTACTGAAAGTAGCGATCCAGAATACAGTGGCTTGCTGAAGGAGATAGAAACATGACCTTCTTCCATAGATCGGCTAGCAACCACAAAAGAAGAAACACCATCAATGCAATTAGGGATGAGGGAGGGAATGAAGTTACTGAGAAGGACAAAATCAATTAGGTTGCGGCAAACTATTTTAAGGGATTGTATTCAAATGCTGGACAAATGTGCTCGATCAACACCCAAAATCAACTTATGGATCACATCCAATGTGTTGTTACTCACAGTGATAATGCTTGGCTCAATAAATGTGTGTTTGATGAGGAGGTCAAGGCAGTGGTCTTTACTATGGGTGCCTATAAATCTTTGGGACCTAATGGCTTCCCCCTGGCCTTCTTTCAAGAATATTGGGATATTGTGGGACTAGATGTTACCCGTGCTGCCAAAGACTTCTTCAAAATGGGGCGTCTATTAAGGAAACATAACAAAACCTATATTGAGATGGTCCCTAAGAATGACAACCCCACCTCTATGCTGGACTTCAGGCCCATCAGTCTTTGCAATAGGTTCTATAAGATCCTCACTAAGATCCTTGTCAACATAATGAAGCCCCTCATAGATAAGCTAATCAACACTACTCAGAAAGGTTTTGTTTTGGGAAGGTAGATCCTTAATGCAGCCATTTCCACTCATGAAATCATCCACTCCATGGACAGGAGAAATGTTCCAGGTATGGCCTTCAAACTTGATATCTCTAAAGCCTATGATAAAGTTAGTTGGTCTTTCTTGCAAAAAATCCTTACTAGGATGGGGTTTAATGAGAAGATTATTCACATTATCCAAGAATGTACACAAATTATTAGTTTCTCTATTTTAGTCAATGACATCCCTGGTGGTTTCTTTCAACCTGAAAAGGGGCTCAAATAGGGTGATCCGCTTTCCCCCTACCTTTTTATCATGGTGGTTGAAGTCCTCAGTAGGAATCTAACTATGCTCTTTTCCACGGGAAGAATAAAAGGTGTCAAACCTACTTCCACTCTACAACAAGTTGTGTTGGAGAAATTTGTGGATGATACATTACTCTTTGGGTATTCCTCAGTGATTAAGGCCAGACAGTGGAAGTACCTTTTGGAGAATTATGCCTTGGCATCCGAATAGTGTATTAACTATTAGAAAAGCAGAATGTTCTTCTTCAATACTCCCATTGAGATGCAAACTAGAGTGCTTCAAATTTTGGGTTGTCAGTCGGCTTCGCTCCCCTCTACCTACTTAGGTCTTCCCCTCATGGTCAAAGAGGTTTCACATGAATTATGGAACTCCATCCTAGAAAGAACCTAGAGAAAACTTGTTGGATGGAAAGGGAATATTTTGAGCAATGTTGGTAAACTTCAGCTGGTGGCTTCTACTCTCCAGGGGATCCTGGTCTACTTCCTGTCCCTCTTCAAGATCAAAAGCAACATGGTAGACAGGTTAGAAAAGATATAGAGAACCTTTTTGTGGGTTGGCTCTGAAGAGAAAAAGAGGATGCCCCTGGTCAATTGGGATACAATTTTCCTTCTGAAACGCCTGGGTGGCTTGGGCCTGAGGCAAATTGGCTTGATGAATATAGCCCTCACCACGAAAGTGGCCTGGAAGCTCATAGAAAGGAAAGAGGACTAGTGCAAGATAATGGAAGCTAAGTACCTTCAAGGGAACCCCTATAGGATGATGTACCAAGATAATGACCTCCAAATGGCTCCAAACTTTGGGCGAACATCTGCAAATGTAAAACCTTGCTTTCTAAGGATACTTTTTGGCAACTCAGAGATGGGAGATCCATTAGATTTTGGAATGACTCTTGGATTCTAAACTGCCCTACCCTTAGTGGTAGATTTAACCCCCTCATGAACTACCTCAGGCCTATCCTTGGTAATAGAACTTCTAACTACATTGCTGGAGGGAATTGGAAAGATATATCTAATCTAGCCAAAGACAGACTGAATTTAAAGCAATTGGCTAATGAGCTCATGGAAATGTTGGGAAATGTCAGAATCCTAGGAACTGGTGGCCAAGATTCCATTATTTGGGCCCCCACCCAAGTGGGTACCTTCTCGGTCAAGACTGCTTACAATCTTCTTCTGAAGGAAGAGAATAATCCGGGGGACTGGATGAAGGTTTGGATTCCACATCTGACGTTGAAAATCAACTTCTTCTAGTGGAATCTTATGCATGGTAAATTCTTAACTCAGGAAAACCTCATAAAAAGAGGCTTCTCCATGGCTAACAAGTGTGTCCTATGTAAAAAGAGGAGGAAACGGTGAATCACCTATTCATACACTATGATTACACCGCTAACATTTGGCAGGATGTTATTGGTAAATTAGGTATCTCATGAGTTTTGGGTAATGATGTACACCAGTTCACTAACTGATGATCTCCCTCCAATCACTCTTTACTCCAGCTCTTATGGCGAATTCTACCTCCGCACATCTACTGGACTATTTGGAAAGAAAGAAACAACAAGATATTCAGGGAGTCTAGTTCCCCACCTAAAGTTTGCCTCAATCTCAAAACCAAATTCCTATGCAAGAATGCTAGCGCAGCTAAGTGGAAACTCCCCTCGACACCCCCCTCTACTTGGGAGATCAAAATGGTTGATAATTGGAACCTGCTGACTGGCTTTACTAAGTTTGACAATTCCAAGTTGATGGATAAGAATGCTACCTGATGGGTTGCCCCGCCTAGTGGCTGGATCAAATTAAATTTTGAAGGGGTGGCAAATAATCTTGCCCAGGGAGGGGGAGGTGTTCTAGGAGACCACAATGGCACCTGCCTCTTGGTGTATGCTGGGCCGCTTAAAAATTGTACTATCAATCAAGCTAAAGGCATGACTCTCTTATGGGGGATTAAAGTTGCCATTCATATGAATATCAGGCTGCTGGAAATTGAGGGGGATTCCAAAGTGGTGGTGGAGGCTATCAAAAGGAGAGCTAATGCGAGGTGGTGAGTTAACACCATAATTATGGAAATCTAGGAGCTTCTCAACAATCTCCAAAGCATGACTATTTACCACACCTACAACGAGGAAAATGCAGTGGTAGATTCAATGGTTTCTATTGGACTTAAGCTAACCAGGCTAAGTAATTGGGAGGAGATCAGCGAGCTACCTAGGGAGACCCAGTAGTTGATCGAGCGAGAGAAAAGGGAAACCAATAATGTTTAAAATGTGCCAAGTTGTCAACTTTGCTAGAGGCCCCACCTTGATTACATGTCGGCGTAACTTGATGATTTTGTGATTATGAATAAGTATGCCTAAAACTCTAAAAAGGATCATAATTACCTTTTGTGTGAGTACATGTGGAAAGATAGTTGTCTGCATCAATAGGTTGTTTTGGTTAACAAGGACACTAAGTGCAACTCCAGTGTAACTGCTAATTATTACGCCTAGAGATCTGATGGCTATCATCGTATAGAGCCCGACTCCCCCAAAACCACCCAAGGCCTACCTTTTGTGTATATTTTCCTCCTAAAATGGTTCACTCAAAACAACTTGTTTTATGCTTTGGTTTACGAAGCTCGGCCCTGTAATTCTCAAGAAAATTTGGCACAAGATAAGGAGATTATTGACATGGGAGGAAAAACCTTATGCATTGAACTTGATAAAATTGATGAGGAGTATACCTTCGACCCACTAGTGACCCACTACTATAAAGAGAGCAGTATCTGGGGTTTCATGGAGCGTATGAAAGGGGGCCATGATGAGCAATTATCCAAGCAGTTCATCTCCTCCTGGAACAACAAGAATGTTTTTGTTGGGGGTATTCACTTCCAAATTAATGAGGAGGTTATCGCTAAGGTGACGGGGCTCTCTATGGAAGGAAGAAAATATAAAAAAACTAGCAGGACGTTGGACCCCACCAGCCTCAACCAATTCTTTAGGTCGAGGGAGAAACCTGTGAAGAAGTCTGGAGGTTTCAATTGTGAGGAGCTCTCGAAGTTTTGGCCCAAGGTGTGCCACATTGTTATGAAGTTCTTCACCCTAGAAGGTAAATTTACAATGTTTTACTATTACCATTTTTCATTTCTCAATCATATCGGGAATAGGGATCTCATATCCATTCTATTTTACCTTCTTCACTCTATTGAAAGCAATATCCTAGATATTAGGGAAACTAAAAACCCTGAAAATTTGATCCCTATTCTCCACCAGGGCCTCTTTCTTTGTCTTTATAACTTCCATAAGGCCATCTACCCTCTGCCCCAACCACCCCCTTTCATCCAAGAGGTCACCCAGGAAGATTCTCCTTCGAAAGCCAACAATCCCACTCAATCCCCCTCCCAGTCTATCCAGGAGATCCTAGAAATGGACCTTCTCCCAAAAGAAGGTAAAAGTCGCAAGAGATGTGAGAAAAAACCTTTTAAAAGGGTGGAGGAGCTTGAGGAATCCCATGTCTCAGATTCCTTGGAAGCTAAGGAAATGAAGGAGACTAATAGTACCCCTGAGACCGAAAGGAAGCCCAAAAAATGGAGTAATTTTGAAAGTCGGGTCAAGTTGGAGGTGGATTTGGGGGGCTTTATCCACCATTCTAACCGAATTGCTAAGGAGAAATGCAAAACTAGAATCAAGGAAATGGCTTCGAAGGAGAAGTCCCTTTCAAAAAATGACACGTCTTCCATTGAGTCGATTGAGGGCTCTTATGATGATCACCCAAGCTCATACAAGACTAGTGCCACTCCCCCCCTAAACCCCCAGCCAACTATGGAGATTCCTCGTAGCAATAACCCACCCCCAGACTCCCCCCATGACCAATAGACCAAGTCCCCTCCTCCTAAGCACAACTCTGTGGCTTTTGATGGTAATGACAGGTTTAAGGGCTCCCTTAAGCTAAAGTTCTTGGAACTAGACAACAAGATATTAGGCTTCAAACAGGACATGGAGGACATCAAAACCCAACCCATGTCATAGATACTAACAAGTTCTCTCTCAAGGTCATGCATGCGTCAATAGTGACCCTGTGTACTGTGCAGGAGAAGTTGGCTGGAGGCAAACTGGAGGCTGATGAAGACAACAAAGACCTCTTCTTATTCTTGCAGGAAGAGTGGATCGTGACCTTGATGTCCAAACGTCTGGGTAGGAGACCCTAGCTTCTGTTGCTGCCATGAGGTTTTTATTTTTGATTGGGCATGTTGGCCCTGGTTTTTCTATGTTTCTTTCCTATCTTAAGGTTAATTTGTCTAGTTCCTGGTTTAGTCCTGCATGGCATGATAATGTTAATATGGTTATTATTATCTACTTAAGATACTTTGGTTCATTATTTTTGAAAAGAACTGTTATATTTGTTTTTGATAGAGGTGGACTAGACATTGGTTTTTCTACTGACTTACTGTTGTTAAACTGCTTATGACTAGTGCTATTAATATGCTGTCAACGTGCTTCTAGTCCTTCTATACCATGGGTTAGCACCCTCTTGTTGCTTTTTTCTATCAAAAACATAGAATGTGTTTGGTAAGATTCCATGAGATCACTCACTAAAATGAAGCTCATGTTATGGAGATGATCCTCTGGTAGTCATTCTATCTCATTTGGAGTGGGAAGATCAAATTGGATGTAAGGATCATAAAATTGAATAGAAAAATCAACACCTACACTTGTCTGGGATCTGATCATGTACCTACCCGCACGATCAGATGAAAAATCATCGACCTGAGTCACGATGGTGGAAATGCTAGAAAACATATCTATGCATGCATCCTCAATTGCATCATGTCCAACTCTAGTGTATGGCTCCAAACATTTTGAAAGAACCAAAAGGTTTTGACCCACCAATTCCCTCTTACTAGGGGGTTGTGGTAAATCAAGCCATCTACACTTATCCTGATATCTCCCCTGACCCTAACCAACATGTGGAGGTAAATCTATGTAATCGACATCGTAACATAAATGGAACTCTACAAACAATTGTTTGCAAAAATATAGGGGCACCTCATCCTTTTGGGGCCACATATGATGGGCCGCCAATCATCTTGAATATATAAAAGGGGCTACTAGGTCAACTATACATTTTGTGACCCTGTATGCTCTAACCACCTTCTTATCTATGTAATGGGTTCCAAACATGTTCTTAACCTAAGTAATAGAAACATTTGAATCAACTATCCTCTAACCCACAGTCCCTATGACAGTGCTAGAGAGGTTGTAAAAATCATCAATAGATGTATCATCATATGGATTGTATGATTCATCCTTCTGAATCATACTCATCAACTCAGTGCAAATTGATGTCAATTTCTCCTTATTAGGGAGGATAGCATTGTTCTACAACGTCCACTCTAGTACAGTTAGAGCGGCGTGCATTCTAGAGATAGTCTCTTGTCTATGACTATCTCTACTTTGTGGGGTACCCTGGTGGTCTGAGGATACTTTTGAGGCCTAACTATTATTAACACTAGGCTCTAAACCACTAGAAGTCATGATGTACAAATGTAATATAGATAAAAACTGCTCATTGCAAGTGGGCGCATACATATACATACATTGAGTAGAACATCAATATATATATATATATATATATACACACACACACACACACATGTGTTAAAAAGAACATGTTTAAATAAATTTAAAATTGTCTATATATAATACACATGCACACGTACATTTGAAAATAATTTTAAATAAATTAAATTTTAACATAATTTATCTATCTAACTTGAAACATACATACTTCAAATAAAAACATTTAACTTCAAACATGTTAATTCATGCATTTACATATAAATTTTAAAAACATTTAAACATTTAAAACCTCTTCAACATGCAACACTTTTGAACTGGAAAGTTCATAAATTAAACAACTCAGATTGCATATATCATGTGTACATCTCATTGAACCATAAGAATAAATATACATAACATGTGTCCATCTAAACAAAATGATCCATCCATTGCATCCCCATAAGAATAATTATATATATATAAATATAAACATGTGCACATCCCCATTGAATATATTCATGTGTCCATCTGAACAAAAAGATTCCATCCATTGCATTATACATGGATCATTTTCTTTACGAAACCAAAGAACTACAAATCTTAACAAGCATGTTGGTGATGCAAATATATTCCAAAGGAACCCCTCTCCAACACTAATTACTCTAAGGCATGTCATCTAATACAATTCCTATGAAGAACTGTCTAGGACTTGGAGTCTTGAATGGTGTGTATAAGCCACCTAGAACAAAGCACAATACTTTACCTATGCACACCAATGATGCTAATGCAACTACCATCTTAATGGAGGTGGAAATATCCCATAAAATTCCATTAAAAACACAATAATTATTTCCTTTAGTCCCAAGAAAATAAGTTAGGAGCTTCACTAGCCCATAACAGGTGAATTTGGAAGAAAATCAATAGGAAATGCATAGGAAAAATGAATTTAATACAAATCCAAAATCTACCTATTCTTGACAATAATTTTTGTTAGATAACTGGGGGGGGGTTGAATTAATTAAGTCCAGTTATCCTACAGTCCCAAACACTCCTTGATGTATAAACCAAATCTTTTAAATAATTTAATCAACTCGGTAAGTTATCAAATGTGCTTTTCTCTTCATCTACCGAATAGCAGTAAATTAACTAGTGTATTTACCGATCAATCCAGTTATAGTAATGTGTAAAGTAAAATAGCAATTCAACACATCCTTACACATATAAAACTTTGATTTTTAACGTGGAAACCCTGTTAGGAGAAAAATCACCTTGGACCGGTAACCCAAAATAATTCACTCTTCTGAAGTGAGCTCGATTAAGAGCCAACCTTGTTAAAGGTTACAAAACACATTGTAAGGTGTGACCTAGTTAGAGGATTTATCACTAACTATTCTCCCTTGACCAAATAGTCACTATGGGGTCAACAAGAAAATAATCAACACTCATTGAATGTCATATTGAAATATAAAGATAGTTAAGTCCCATTCGATTAAGAGATTTATCTATAGCAATGATTAAACTGTTACAGTAATGATCCAATTCAAATACAACATGTTTTGAAATTTTTTAGGTCTATGCTAAGCTCAAAATACCTCAGGTCAATAATCTCATTTCAATCTCTTTGTTTCCTCCAACTTTGATCTACTCAGTAATTGCTTTCTCTAATGCTCGGTGTTGTCTGCAGATTTTCCCAGTTCTATCTTCAACCAGTTTGACCAGTCTCGCATGAATTCAATCTTCCCACACAAATTCTCATGTCATAGATTCAATAATGATTCTCTTGTCTCTTTTTATAGATATCATAAACCATTTTATTTCCATCCATATATTTTGCCTCTTAATCTTCACCGTTGATTTTTTAGCTTTAACCTTCCTTAACAGTTGTGTCAATAACACATTTCAATCTCTTTCATTTGATCATCTTTGAATTTTGTCAGTTGTTTGATCAACATAACAAATATTATCTTTTACCTCAAAATCATCAACAATTGTCCAACTCATCATCTTTAGTCGGTAGTCATGAGTTCCATTTATTTATTTCACTCAGTCAGTACCCCAATGCATCGGTGTCTTTTTATTCAGTTAATATTGTACTCAGTATACACTATATTTGCTTGGTGTACATTGAATTCTTCATTTACCAACCACATAAAATTATTCATTCTTGATCTTCAATCCATAACAGAATCATGTAATACAATCAAATCACTAACATAATGTCATAGACTCATCAATAAGTTACCCAATGAATACCATATCCATATCTTTCTTATCCATCTCATCTTTATGTAGATATCTCATTCCTTCACCATTATTTCCTTCTTAAGATGTTCGTAACCATCATGATAAGTATAGTCAAAACTAATTGACATCAATGACAATACATTAACTGATTTAATGTCTCACATATACCTTAGTAGCTCGGTGATCATCAATCATTGTCTTTCAATCTCTCCTTCAAGATATTCAATCAATTGTAGTCTATCAATCTCTCCCATTGGCATTGATGGCAACACAATATGAAATATGTCATAGAATACCAAACATATGTTCTACAACTCTGTGTGCAAATTTTGTATCTCGGTAAGCTCTCCCTAGCTTATACATTTAATATGTTTACTCACTATACAACATCAATATTCTCCCTTTCGGTTAGCTTTTGTTCTAACTGGATATCTCTCTGTTATTCTCTCTTCCTTTCTTCATGCAATCATATCTCTTTGTAGATAGATATTTCATTAAATATCTCTCCCTTTGACAACAATGCCAATAAGAAAATAAACAAATCTACAATAGCCAAATCAATATATTTATTATTCAGTTCAGATCTAGTACCTTGCATATACTAATAGTCAGTTTCAGTTTGTCTTCCAGCTTTCAGTTTTTACAACCTTAGGAAACCCAAAGTGTGAACATTATACATCAACACCATTAGATATTCTGATAAATTATAGGTTGATGCAACCTCCTAATCACCTTAGTGACTGATAGATAGGGGATGGACCCCTAGTTTACTCCTCAAGTATTCAAATGTGTCATTCGATAAGGGTTTAGTAAAAATATCAGCAAGTTGCTCTTGTGATTTCACATATTCCAATCTGACTTTCTATTTTTGTACTTGTTCCCTCAAGTAGTGATACTTAATATAAATTTGATTTATCTTTACATGCATCACTGGGTTCTTAAATATATCAATTGCACTTGTATTATCATAGTATACTATCACTAGGTCAGTGATCTCCTCATTCATACCTTCTAAAATTTGTTTAATCCATGCAATGTTTGAACAATTAGCAGCATCAACAACATATTTTTCTTTTGCAATGGACTGAGAAATGCATCCTTGTTTCTTACTTATCCAAGTAACCAATCTTTCTCCCAAAAAGAATGCTCCATCAGTAGTTCTCTTTCTATCATCAATGTTTCTAGCCCAATCTGCATCTATGTAAACTTTCAGTTCAAAATTTCCTTCTTTTTTGTACCGCAAACCATAGTTTTCAGTGTTCCTCAAGTATCTCAAAATTCTTTTCACAACAGTCATGTGTGATTCTTTAGGATTAGCAGAAAATATTGCTACTATTCCAACTGCATGTGCAATATCTAATCTACTATGCACAACATACATCAATTTACTAATCATTGATCTATACAAGGTCTGATTTACCTCAGTTGACTTGTCATCCTTTGTCAATTTTCATCTAGTGACCATAGGTGTATCGATTGGTTTTGAGTCCTCCATACCGAATGTCTTCAATACTTCTTTGATATACTTTGATTATGTGATGTATATGCCTTCATTCTTTTGTAATATTTGTAAGACAACAAAAAATTTAATCTCACTGAACATTGACATTTCAAATTCTTTCCTCATTTCATCAGCAAATTATTTGCATAAGTTATCATGTCCTCCAAATATGATATCATCAACAAAAATTTTATCCATAAGAACTTTGTCATCAGTTTCACCTTTCAAATACAAATTGTTGTTGTCACTTGTTCTAACAAATCCAATACTAATTAGATAGGAATGCAGTCTTTCATACCATTCTCTTGGTGCTTGTTTCAATCCATATAGTGCTTTGTGCAACTTACATACCATATCCCTTTGATTAGGATCAACAAAACCTTCAAGTTGTTCAATGTAAACCTCTTCTTCAAGTATCTCATTCAGAAATGTAGATTTAACATCCATCTGATAAACTTTAAATCATTTTTAAGCAACATAAGCAAACAATATCCTAACTCCTTCAAGTCTAGCAACTGGTGCAAAAGTCTCACCATAGTCAATACCTTCTTCTTGTGCATTACCTTTGTATACTAGTTTTTCTTTATTCCTATTGACATATTCATTCTCATTTAATTTGTTTCGAAATATCCATTTGGTTCCAATCACATTCTTGTCTTTCAGTCTCGGTACTAATGTTCATGTCTAGTTTTTCTATATCTGCTCAATCTCTTCATTCATTTCCTTGATCCATTCATCATTTTCCAATGCATCTTTAATAGTTTTAGGCTCAAATTCACAAACTAAGCAAGTGTTGTTTCTCAACTTACTTCGTGTCATCATTCCTTCTCTCTTATCTCCAATTATCTAATGTTGTGGATGATGTCTCCTTATATATTTTTAAAGTACATGTCTAGTTCTTTGTTCTTTAATGTGTTCTCCACTTGGTGCATGATCATGATCTTCATTGGTAACAATTTGTTGATTCTTGGTCTTTATAGATTAATGCTCGGTAGCATTACCTTGTTGCTCGATAACACTAGGTTGTTGTTCAAGTAGAGTGTCAGGTTCTTAAATGTAAAAAAATCTACCATAGTTTTGTGGTTCCCTTTTACTTTCTTCATTATTTTTCTTTGCAAATTCATCAACTCTCACATTTTCCCTTTCAATCATCTTATTAGTAGCCATATTCAAATATTTATAAGCTTTTCTTTTAGTAGAATATCCAAGAAATATTCCTTCATCACCTTTTGAATCAAATTTCTCATTTCTATCATCTTTCAAAATGTAACATCTACTTCCAAATATTCTGAAATAGTTCACATTAGGTGTGTAACCATACCATAATTCATAAGGTGTTTTGTTTAACTCTTGCTTTAGTTGAACTCAGTTCAATGTGTAAATAGTAGTACTAACAACTTCTCTCCAGTACATCTAGATGCAACTTCTTTTTTAATAATTAGTGTTCTAGCACAATCCACAATTGATCTATTTCTTATTTCAACAATCTCATTCTATTAGGGTGTTCTCGGTGCAGAAACATGTCTCTTAATTCCATGCTAATTAAAAAAATTAGTGAAGTCATCATAAATAAATTCACCACCTCTATCTGATCTCAAGAATTTCAGTTCTTTACCAGTTTCTTTCTCCACTTTAGCTTTATACCATTTAAACATCTTGAAAGCTTCAAATTTTTCTTTCAAGAACATGACATACATCATTCTAGAGAAGTCATCAACAAACAAGATAAAATATTTGTCTCCATTATATCTTTGAGTTCTCATAAGATCACACAAGTCAGTATGAAATAACTCCAAAATAGCATTAGATGAAAAATGTTTACTCTTAAAACTAGATTTTGACATTTTCCCCATTTGAAATTGTTTGCACATAACATGGTCAGGTTTAGATATGCTCGGTAAACCTCTAACTTTTCTCTTCTTACCGATCTTAACCATGTTGTCAAAATTCACATGACATAACCTCTTATGCCATAACCATGCATCTTCATTTTTAGCCAATGAACAAGAAGTCTAAGCACTGTCAAGATAGAATGGATTACCTTTAGATTGTTCACCAGTACTGACCAATTTTCCAGTCTCATCATATATTTTCACCTTTCTGTTCTCAAATGCAACTTAGTGACCTGTATTATTTAGTTGTGCTACACTCAAAATATTATAATTAAGTCCTTTCACCCAATATGCATTCTCATGTTTGATCTTATTATTCAATAATATAGACCCTTTTCCTTTCACTAGACAAGGTGCATCATTTCCCATTTTCACAGATCCACCATTATAATGTTCAAGGTATTCAAATTTATCTTCATCACCAGTCATATGATGTGTACAGCCACTTTCAATAATCCAAGTATCATTCTTGCTAACTTTAGAAATAAGTGTTGTTTCTACATACCTTTATTCTTCTTTTGAATCTTCTTTCAAAGCCACAAATACCACCTCAATGTCTTCATCAATGTTGGTTTCGGTGTCATCATCATCATCTTCAACTAGGTAACATGCCTTCTTGCCTTTGTCTTTATAGTCTCGGTTATCTCTCTTGTTGTTCTATCGATTGCCTCTATGATCTTGGTTATCTCTTCTGTCATACTTCCTTTCATTAGATCTTTTATTAGTTTTCTCATCTTCTTTCCTGTCAGGACATATAGTAGCAATATGACCAATATCTTTACATCTAAAGCATACCAAGGGTAATTTACCTCTATATCTTCCTTTACCTTTTTGCAATCTTCTGGATGCTTCGAGTTCATCAAGTTAATCCTCTTCACTTTCACTATCACTTTTATTTCTTATCTTATGTTTGTTGCTTGATTAACCAATTTTTAGAGATGACATAAATGCAGATTCAACAGTAGGAACTATACTATTGTCATAGTTGTTCAACTCAAATGCAGTCAATATAGTGATTAGACTATCAAGTGTAATATGATTACCAGGAGCTGATCTCATTTCATGAATTGCAAAAACTCTAATAGCATAGGCAGGTAACAATGTTCTAAGAATTTTTCTTACCATAGTGTCTTCATCAATAATTCCATCTGCTCCTCGGATAGTATTCACAACCTCCTTGACTCGGTTACTGTATTGAGATATATTTTCACTTTCTTTCATTTTCATGTCATCAAACTTTCCTCTGAGACTTTCAGCTTTAGCCCTTAGCACATTCACATCTCCTCCATGAACTAGTGCAAGTTTTTCCCACATCTGTTTAGTAGTTGTACATGGCTTAACATCTTCAAATTTGACATCTGATAAGGATGAAGCAAGCTCTATCATCATAGCATTATGTTCTTTTCTTTCTCTCATCTTGTCAATAGTCAAAGGTCCAGAGGGTAAGATAAACTCATTTTCCAAGTAGTATATTGGAAAGTCATCAATACCTGATAGATACAATTTCATTCTTATTTTCCATGTCAAGAAGTTGTCTTTGTTCAACTTTGGCAGCTCACTCTTATACATCTTGTGATCTTTTGCTAAAGTCCTTCAAAATTTTCTTCAAGCACTATATGCTCTGATACCAATTGTTAGATAACTGAGAGGGGGGGTGAATTAGTTAAGTCTAGTTATCCTATAGTTGTGTGCTAAAATGTTGACACACTTCTATGAGTCATTATATCCAAGATTTCTCAAGAATGAGGTCTCAAATGGTGACTCATAGCTCTCTGTTCATAGAGTGCAAGGGTTTATAATGGAGGCCCTCAGTTTAGACCTAGTTTGTGCCCATGCAAGTATACCATAAAATGAGAGATTCAAAGAGGAAAAGTAAGAGTGTTAGTCTCCATGATCATCAAATATGCATGCAAATGAAAATGGAAGCTATTCTATATGATAACAATGCATGAAAGCAAACTAATCTATGAAAGGAAATAAGCATACAAGATTATTCTATGAAATGAAATATGAATCTAATCTAACATGCAAGTGCAAGAATAATCTAAATGGATTTCCATGGAGGCATGAGAGAAGAAGACAAGAAAAGATAAGTTGCAATGTTCAAGCTCAAGTGCTCAATTTCTCCTCCAAAATCACTCTCCAAACCTGCAGCATAACAATAGTATAAAATCTTGAATCCCTAAATGAGAAGGAAAGGATTCCTTATAAAAGAATCTTTTGAAATGAATGGACGATCAAGATTAAGATGCAAAAAGAAATGAGCAATGGTGGAGATTAAATCTTGGTTGATCCATGTGCTCAAGATTCTCAAGAGGCAAAATCAATAGGCATGATTAAGATGCAAAATAATGAGTGGTTGAGATAAAGAGGCGAAAAACCTTTTTCAAAAAGTCAAAAGATTCTATCTCATTGGAAAGTGCACTTTTTCTTTTTATTTTTATTTTTTATTTTATTATTTTATTATTTTTAGCAAAGTGATTTCCATTATTTAATTAAAAAAAATATTCTTTATTTAAAAGAGAGCATGTTCTTTTAATTAAAATGAGACTCGGGATAAATGGTCAAACCTTAGGAAATATTGAAATAATTGAATTAATTACGATTTGATCAAGGAAATTGATTTGAATTGAAAATATTGCAAGGCATTGATTCAAGAAATTGATAAATTGAAGAATGGGGGCCCATAGTCTAGGCGACCATTTTAGGGTGCATACATTTGCCCCTATTTGACTAATGTGTGATCTTTATGGGAGCACATGTAGTCAAAGAATTCAATTGAAGTGTGAGATCAATTTGAGATCACAAAACAACCCAGACGTGTGATCGACAGATGGGAACACATTAGGACAAAGATAAGCTAATTAAAAAAGACAAGATCAACACCCCTTTAAATAGGTATTTGACATGTCCAAGATAAGAATCTCAAGCAAGGTTTCCCCAAGTGGAGAAATTGATAGGATTGATAAAGATGAACCAAGGATTGAAGTTTGATAGGTATTGCCCCCTCGTGATTCAAATCGAAATGAGATAGAGGAGAAACAACAAATTGATAAATTTGATCAAATCGAACTAAAAAAATAAGGTTCTTGATGTAAGATGAAATATATAAGGATCATAGAACCAAGGTAGATCATCAAGCATGAAATATTATGCCCCAAGGTTGAATTAGAAGAAAAGGAATGAGGTGAAAGCGAATGGAAGATAGAAGTTTGGAAGAGGTGGAAAGAAATGGAGAGAAGAAAGAAAATTTTCCTTAAGAAAGAGAATGCCCCAAAATCAATCAACTATTTAAGATAGAAAATTTGGATTGAGATCACGAAAGAAGATAAGGAAATGAAGATCAAAACATGACCACATTTGATTAAAAGTTCAAAAGAAAGATGAAGGAAAGCCCTCTCAATCTCATAATGCAACTTAAAAATACAAATTAACATGAAGTCTAACAATGCAAGCTACATGAAAATGCAAAGGTGTACTTGCAATAGAGCAACTATAACATAGGATTTTGTGTTCTTCATTCATTAGAGAATGTTAAGGAACTTATTTTCATCATTGGGCCATTATTAATGGACATCGAAAAATCACACAATCATCACTATCCACAAGCGCGACTATGAAGATATGAATGTGATTAATATCGGATTGGAATGTGGAAATATTCTAACATAAGCATCAAAGACATAAAGGTTAAGATGACTTTGATGTTAGCTTACCCAATTTAATGTAGCAAAATCATGCTCATATCAAGGCATAGATGTCGGGATGGCCATAAGAACGGTTATGCAAAAATAGTCAAGGATGATGCCTCAAATCTCCTAAGTGTTTCAAGGGGATAACAAGAGACAGTCTAGAGTTTCAAGACCATGCTCACAAGAAGAAACTAAATAAAAACATGCCCCATCCCCCAAGTCCTCTAGCTATGCATACCGGAGAGACTTATTAGACAAGGACACTCAACGAAAATTAATAACAATCAACACACAAAGAAAAGATCATGAAATAGCTCAAGCATTAAGTGTTGTGTTTAAAAATTTAAGTGATACTGAGTTTCGAGGATAAGGATTGAATGCTTGCAAGTAGGTAAGATCACATGAAAAAATTGGGTAAGACCAAACCAATAAGTGTTGAAAAACACTCGATGTCAGGGGTGTGTTGAAAAACATAGTTGGGGTGGTGTTGAAAAACACCATTTGTGAGGTGTCCTAAAGAATAACCCATCCAAGAGACCAAAGATAACACAGTTATGCCCCTATAAAAATACAAAGACCAATTCCAAACCAAGGGAAGAAGGACAAGGCATGATGGGGAAAGGCTAAGTGTCGAGGACATGTGCTATGAAATAGGGGTGCAAAGGCCTCAAGTAGCACCTGTTTCCAGGTTTTCACAGCTTGGATTTTATTGCAAATTATCATTATTATTATTATTTTCAGGACTTTTTATAATTTTTTTGTATTTTTGCTACCAAAGTGTCTATTTTCACCAAGGCACTTTTTTCTTTTTTTTTTGAATTTTTTTTTTTTTTTTTGGAGATACATCAAAGCGCCTATTGCTAGGTTTTTACTAAGATGATCATTTTTTCAGGACATTTTTCGATTTTTAGAATTATTGACAATATATCATTTTTTGGGATTTTTTTAGGATCAATAAGTATGTACAAAGGATGCCCCCAAATAGAATGGGCATCATGGATAGAACTTCTTTAGGTGCAAGACATTGATAGGATCAAGGAGATGCTCTCTCGCTGTTGTAGAGAGTAAATAAGCACCTGACCCAAAAGTTGATGTAATGATGTAAGGTCCAAGCCAATTAGGTTCAAATTTGCCCTTTTGATCTCTATGTTATTGATTCTTAGGATTTTCACGTAGGACAAGATCTCCCACTTGGAATTCTCTAGGGAAAACCTTTTTGTTGAAGGGTTTGGACTTGCACTTTTGATAAACCCTCATATGGTCAAATGATCCTTGATATTTCTCATCTAGAAGTTCTAACTCTTGAAGTCTCATGGCGCAGTAGTCTTCATCTATAACCAGACCTTTGAGGGAAACTCTAAGCGAAGGAATCTCAACCTCCAAAAGTAATACTGCTTCAACACCATATGTAAGGGCAAAAGGAGTAGCCCTAGTAGGAGTACAAATATTTGTTCTATAAGCCCACAAAGTTGGATTGAACTGTAAATGCCAATCTCTACCACTCTTACAAACTATTCTATGTAGGATTTTAAGAATGGTTTTATCTGATGCCTCTACTTGACCCTTTTCTTGTGAGAAGTAAATGGAAGACCAATGTTGCTTAATCTTGAATTTCTTGTAGAGATGCTTAAGGTATTTATTTTTGAACTGGTCTCCATTGTCAGTGATAATCTCAGAAGGCACTCCATATCGACAGATGATATGGTTCAGAATGAATAGAGAAATTGTCTTTCCTGAGGCAACAGAAAGTGGGACAAGTTCTACCCATTTAGTGAAATAATCAGTAGCAATGATAATAAACTTGTGTCCACTTGATGAGTTGGGATGAATCTGCCCAACAAGATCAAAGGCCCAACGCTGAAATGGCCAATGAGATATAGAAGGAATGAGCTCCCTGCCTGGAGCATGTATCAGGTTACCATGTTTTTGACACTTTTCACATGAATTTTCAAAAGCTACTGTTGTACACACTAAATAGTGCACTTCTCTAAGTCATTACTTCCAAGGGAATCCATGAATGGGAAACCTTGAGAAAGTGACCTAGAGCTCCCTAGGCATGGAGTCACAAGGATGTATATATTGCTCTCAGCTAGAGCTATTGAAGCATGCAACCTTGCTAGTAAACCACACAATGGAAGATTCAAAGAGACAAGGGCAAGAATGCCAATATCCTCAAGAATGAACAATGGAAATGAAATGCAACTATGCTAAGAATGAAAATGCAAGCTAAGCTATGAAAGGAGAGTATTACAAATCCTTGCTAATTAAGCTATGTGAGCTAATCTAGAGCAAAAAAAAATCTAAGCTAGATGCCATGAAAGATTAAGCTAAGAATTGAAGAATGAAAGATAAATGCATGAAGATCTCCAAAGCTCCAAAGTCTCCAAGAAATCTTGCAGCATAAGATTAGTATTCAAAGTTGGGATCCTAAAATGAGAAGAGAGCTCTCTTTTTAAAGGAATTGAAAAGGAATGGACCATGGAGATTAAGAGGCAAAAGATTTAATCAAGGGTGGAGCTTGAAAGAGGAGCAAATCATGTGCACAAATATCCTCCAATGAGAAAATAAGAGTTGACTTTTGTGTCCATATGAGACAAAAAAGGATTTTCTTCTTTTTATAAAATAAGAATAATGCTTTATTTGTGCAACTTAGGATAAGATGAAAAGTGGGGGCTTTTTATTTAATAAAAGGGGAGGAAATTCCTTTTAAATAAATAAAGACTTTAGGATAAAATGGTTAGCCCATAGAAAATAATTGAATAAATGATAAAATAGGATTTGATCAAGGAAATTGATATAATTGAAAAATGTTGATTTTTGAAAATATTGATTCAGGGATTTGATAAATTGTGAAAGGGGGTCCAAAGTCTAGGCAAACATTTTATGGTGCATACATTTTCCCCTATGTGACTAATGTGAGATCGATTTGGGATCACAAAACAACCCAGACGTGTGTTCAACAGATGGAAACACATCAAGACAAAGATAAGCATAAGCTAACAAAGATAAGCTGAAAGACAAGACCAACACACCTATAAATAGGAAATTGTCAAGTCTCAAATAAGAGATGAGAATCTCAAAGTTCAATTGATAAGTTGAATCAAGGATTGAAGCTAGTAGGTACTGCCCCCTCAGAATCAAAATTGAAATCAGGTAGAGGAGAAATAATAAATTGATAAAGTTGATCAAATCACTAGAAATCACAATCGAAGATGAAAGATGATAGGATAACCATCAAGCAGTGAAGATATGCCCTAGTTTGACTAAGTTTGACTAAGAAATATATAGGATAAAAATAAAGTCAAACCTCAGAGAAATGAATCGAATGAAAATGAATGAAAGACTAGAAAGTTGAAAGAGATGGGAATGAAGAAATAAAGATGCCACAATGAAGATCGAAGGATCAGGCCTCAAATGGTCAGCCAACTACGCAGAAGAAAGAAAAATTTTGAAATACAATTTTGACTATCAAGATGAACTCAGATTTCGATTTCGATCTTGAAAATGAGTCCAGGACATCAAAATTAGCCAGGGGTTGACTGACAAGCTTGTGAAAGATGAAAGGAGAGCTCTCTCCATATGCAAGATGCAAAACTAAACTAACATGAACTTAAGAATGCAAGCTACTATGAAAAGTGGTTTACTTGCAAGGTCACAAAGCCATTAGACTCTAATATTCATCATCGAGCGTTATTGGTAGCATCACAAGATCATACAATGCACACTAGTATAACTATTGTGAATTTGAATATGATCTATATTAGATAGATATGTGGGAATCCCACCTAGGCATCAAAGACATATAGGTCAAGATGACTAGTGCAATGAGATTGCCTAAGTTTAATATAGAAAGATTATACTCGCATCGAGACTCAAGGGAAGTCAAGATGGCTATAAGTATGCACTTGCGAAAATAGTCAAGGATAATACCTTGTAGACCCTAATGTCAAGTGGAACAAGCATAGATTCTAATGACAGTTAGGACCAAAAAAATATACCCACAAGTAGAAAAAGCAATAAAACATGTCCTCATGCCCCTAGTCTTCTAGCTCAGCATCATCGACAACTATTAGGGAGAGAACACTCATCAAAGAAATCATCATAGATAGCACACAAAGAAATAAAGTCAAACAAGTCTCAACGAGTCAAGTGTTTAAGTGCATGTGTGTAGGTCATAGAGTCAAACTTTGAGTATCACATCGGCCAGTGGAAAATATCATATCATGCTAGACTGCGGGTAAAATATATGATAAGTGTTGAGAAACACTTGACGCCAAGGTAGTGTTGAAAAACACAGTTGGGGTGGTGTTGAAAAACACCGTTTACAAGATGTCCTAAAGACCAGCACATCCTAAAGACCAAAGCTAACATAGTTATGCCCCCTAGACAAAGACAAAGACCAATTACAAACCAAGGCAACAAGGTCAAGGCATGATGGAGAAAGGCTAAGTGTCAAGGATGCGTGCTAAAAGACAAGGGTGCAAAGGCCTCAAGTAGCGCCTGTTTCCTAGTTTTCACCACTTGGAAATTTTTTTATTTTTTTTTTCAAGACTTTTTATAATTTTTGTTACCAAGGCGCCTGTTTCTAGG
Source organism: Chamaecyparis obtusa (assembly GCA_027943335.1). Taxonomy (NCBI): domain Eukaryota; kingdom Viridiplantae; phylum Streptophyta; class Pinopsida; order Cupressales; family Cupressaceae; genus Chamaecyparis; species Chamaecyparis obtusa. The sequence goes on along the minus strand of BSBK01003141.1, from coordinate 1,834,187 downwards.
TTTTCACCAAGGCACTTTTTCTTTTCTTTTTTTCAAATTTTTTGAGTATTTTTTCAGGACTTTATATGTTTTTTAGGATTTTTTTAGCATCATATATGATTTTTTTTGGAATTTTTTCAGGATCAATAAATATATACAAAGGATGCCCCCAGACAAAATAGGCATCATGGATAGAACTTCTTTAGGTGCAAGACATTGATAGGATTAGGGAGCTACTCTCCCTCTTCAGTAGACAACAAATAAGCACATGTTCCAAAAGCAACAGTAATAATGTATGGTCCAAGCCAATTAGGTTTGAATTTCCTCTTTTGCTCTCTATGTTGTTGGTTCTTAGGGTTTTCTCATAAAACAAGATCTCCCACTTGAAATTCTCTGGGGCGAACCTTCTTGTTGAATGCTTTGGACATACGCTTTTGGTAAACTCTCATGTGATCAAATGATGCTTTACACTTTTCATCTAAAAGTTCTAGTTCTTGGAGTCTCATGGCCCAGTAGTCTTCATTTGTTACTAGACCTTTGAGGGAAACTCTAAGGGAAGGAATCTCCACCTCTAAAGGTAACACTGCTTTAGCACCATAGGTGAGGGCAAAAGGAGTAGCCCCAGTTAGAGTACGAATACTCATTCTATAGGCCCACAAGGCTAAATTTATCTATAGATGCTAGTCTCTACCATTTTTGTGAACTATTCTATGGAGAATCTTAAGAATGGTCTTATTCGAAGCCTCTGCTTGTCCATTTCCTTGCGGGAAGTAAATGGAGGACCAATGTTGTTTTATCTTGAACTTCTTGCAGAGATGTTTAAGGTCCTTATTTTTAAACTAACCTCCATTGTCAGTGATTATTTTAGAAGGCACTCCATATCGACAGATGATATGGTTCAAAATAAATAGAGAAACTATCTTGCTCGAGGCAACAGAAAGTGGGACAACTTCTACCCATTTGGTAGAGTAATCAGTAGTAGTGATGATGAATTTGCATCCACTTGATGAGTTGGGATGAATTTGCCCAACAAGGTCAAAGGCCCAGCACTGAAATGGCCAATGAGAAATAGACGGAATAAGCTCCTTGCCTAGAGTATGTATTAGGTTACCATGTTTCTGACACTTTTCACATGATTTAACAAAAGCTACTGCATCTATCTGTATGGTAGGCCAATAGTACCCAGCCCTAAGCAACCTTTGGGCCATGGCAAGACCATTGGAATATCCTCCATAAATGCCCTCGTGAATGTCAGCTAACGCTTGGTCGGACTCATCCTTTTCCAAGCACCTAAGAAGTGTCCCATCTAAACCCCTCCTATACAGATCACCAGAGATAAGGGTGTGGCGAGAGGCATTTCGGGTTAAGTTTCTTCATTCAGAGTGGTTGAATGTTTTGAGGATAAGGCCATCATAGAGGTATGCGTAAATGGCACCATAGCGGGATGACTCATGGCCCACAAGGGTACAAACAATGATAGGCGCAAAAAATGTACACACTAAATAGTGCACTTCTCTAAGTCATTACTTTCAAGGGAATCCATGAATGGGAAACCTTGAGAAAGTGACCTAGATCTCCCTACGCATGGAGTCATAAGGATGTGTATATTGCTCTCAGCTAGAGCTATTGAAGCATGCAACCTTGCTAGTAAACCACACAATGGGAGATTCAAAGAGACAAGGGCAAGAATGCCAATATCCTCAAGAATCAACAATGGAAATGCAATGCAACTATGCTAAGAATGAAAATGCAAGCTAAGCTATGAAAGGAGAGTATTACAAATCTTTTTTAATTAAGCTATGTGAGCTAATCTAGAGCAAAAAGAAATCTAAGCTAGATGTCATGAAAGCTTAAGCTAAGAATGCAAGAATAAAAGCTAAATGCATGAAGATCTCCAAAACTCCAAAGTCTCCAAGAAATCTTGCAGCATAAGATTAGTATTCAAAGTTGGGATCCTAAAATGAGAAGAGAGCTCTCTTTTTAAAGGAATTGAAAAGGAATGGACCATGGAGATTAAGAGGCAAAAGATTTAATCAAGGGTGGAGTTTGAAAGAGGATAAATCCATGTGCACAAATATCCTCCAATGAGAAAATAAGAGTTGACTTTTGTGTCCATATGAGACAAAAAGGCATTTTCTTCTTTTTATAAAATAAGAATAATGCTTTATTTGTGCAACTTAGGATAAGATGAAAAGTGGGGGCTTTTTATTTAATAAAAAGGGAGGAAATTCCTTTTAAATAAATAAAGACTTTAGGATAAAATGGTTAGCCCATAGAAAATAATTGAATAAATGATAAAATAGGATTTGATCAAGGAAATTGATATAATTGAAAAATGTTGATTTTTGAAAATATTGATTCAGGGATTTTATAAATTGTTGAAAGGGGGCCCAAAGTCTAGGCAACCATTTTAGGGTGCATACAACTGCATCAATCTACATTGTAGGCCAATAGTACCCCGCCCTAAGCAACCTTCAGGCCATGGCAAGACCATTGGAATGTCCCCCACAAATGCCCTCATGGATGTCAACTGACGCTTGGTCAGATTCTTCCATTTCTAAGCATCTAAGAAGTGTTCCATCTAGACCCCTCCTATACAAATCACCAGAGATAAGGGAATGACGAGAGGCATTTCGGGTAAGGTTTTTGCATTCATATCGGTTAAAGGTTTCAGGGATAATGCCATCACGAAGGTATGAGTAAATGGCACCATAACGGGATGACTCACGACCAACAAGGGTACAAATGCCATGACTTTCTTGGGAGTCATAGATAGGGTGATGTAGCTCTTCCACCAGGAATTCAAATCTGGATTCATGTTCCCCTAATTGAAGGAGTGAAGCAAGTGTAGCCATAGCATCAGCTGCTTTATTTTCTGCTCTAGGAATTTGCTGAAACATGACAAATGTGAAGTATCATTTCAAGGAATCAACCATTTTCTTGTAAGGTACTAGTTTCTCATTTTAAAACAAATATTTTAAACAATTTAGTCAACTCGATAAGTTATCAATTGTGCCTTTCTCTTCATCTACCAAATAGTAGTAAACTAACTAGTGTATTTATCGATCAATCTAGTTATAGTAATGTGTAAGTACAATAACAATTCAACACATCCATACACATATAATACTTTTATTTTTAATGTAGAAACCCTGTTAGGAGAAAAACCATCTGGGACCAGTAACCCAAAATAATTCACTCTTCTGAAGTGATCTCGGTTAAGAGCCAACCTTGTTAAAGGTTACAAAACACACTGTAAGGTGTGACCTAGTTAGAGGATTTATCACTAATAGTTATCCATTGACCAAACATTCACTATGGGGTCAACAAGAAAATAATCAACTTTCATTGAATGTCATGTTGATATATAAAGATTGTTAAGTCCTACTTGGTTAAGATATTTATCAATAGCAATGGTTAAACTGTTACAGTAATGATCTGATTCAAATACAACTTGTTTTGCATATTTTTAGATCTATGCTAAGCTCAAAATACCTTTGGTCAATAATCTCAATTCAATCTCTTTGTTTCCTCCAACTCTGTTCTTCTCGGTAATTGCTTTCTCTGACAATCGGTGTTGTCTGCAAATTTGCTCGGTTTTTTCTTCAACCAGTTTGACTAGTCTCGCATGAATTCAATCTTCCCATGCGAATTCTCCTGCAACAGATTCAATAATGAATCTCTTGTCTCTTTTTATAGACATCATAAACTATTTTATTTCCATCCATAGATTTTCCCTCTTAATCTTCACCGTTGATTTTGTCATTTTAACCTTCCTTGGTAGTTGTGTCAATAACATGTTTCAATCTCCTTCATTTGATCATCTTTAAATTTTGTCAATCATTTGATCATCATAAAAAAAATTTATCTTTTACCTCGGAATCATCAACAATTGTCCAGTTCATCATCTTTAGTCGATAGTCATGAGTTCCATTTATTTATTTCACTCGATCAATACCGCAATGCATTAGTGTCTTTTTACTCAGTTAATATTGTACTTGGTATACACTATATTTTCTCGGTGTACACTGAATTCTTCATTTACCGACCATATAAACTTGTCCATTCTTGATCTTTAATCCATAGCAGAATTATGTAATACAATAAAATCACTAACATAATATCATAGGCTCATCAATAAGTTACCCAATGAATACCATATCCATATCTTTCTCATCCATCTCATCTTTATGTAGATATCTCATTCCTTCACCATTATTTTCTTCTTAAGATTTGTGTAACCATCATGATAAGTATAGTCAAAACTAGTTGACATCAATGACAATACACTAATTAATTTAATGTCTCACATATACATTAGTAGCTCGGTGATCATCAATCACTGTCTTTCAATCTCTCCTTCAAGATATTCAATCAGTTATAGTTTATCAATTTTGAGATAAATTTTAAATCCTTTTACCACCCATGGATGAAATACTACTAAAGGGTGGTAGAAATGACTTCAAAAGTGAAAAAATCTCCCATAAATTTAACCATTTATCCTTCATCAATTCACTTTCATTGTTTATTCTTCAACCAAGAAGAGATGGGGAAATGTGACCTTGTCAATAATACTAAGATTTATTCCTTGACACAAGTTGTATTCTTGAAAGGAAAAAAAAGTTTCCAAGCATGAAACATCTTTAAAAAATATATTATTGGTACGTTGGTTATGTGTGAGAGGATTCAAAAGAAAAGTTTTCATTAATACATTTTTTATGTGAAGAAGGAAGGAAAATGCTCTAGGATAAGCCTAAAAAGGATATATGCTCAAGGACAAGTTTACATGGTGGAGAAAAAAACCAAAAGGTTTAGAGGATTTGGCATTGATGTAGAGGCAATAAAAAACATTAGGAAAAGAGGTTGTGTGGCTCATAAAAAGAATTCACTTAACCCTATAACCTAGAGAATGGAAAGAATGAAATATCACTTAATATGATTATATGATTATAAGCCTTCTATAATAATAATGTACTACCTAGATGTTCCAACCCATTATCTCCCCTCACAATTGGCAATGATATTATTAATAATATAATGACATGATGAATACACAATAACAAATATTAGGAAAAAGAGTTAAATGCAAAAGAATTCACTAACTCCTTGAACACCCTCCATAAGAAAAAAGAATGGACAAAATGAAATACCACTAAATATGATTATAAACCTTGTAAATGATAAAATTTAGAAAAAAGAATGTGCCACCTAGATGTTCTAGCCCATTATTCTCTCTCCCAAATAATAATGAAATATATTGGTAATAATATAATGGCATGATGAAATTGGTTTCATTAGTGGGAAAAGTAGAGGGGAAAAACATTGTAGTTGTGGAGAGAAAGTTCCTTGGGAATAATATTATGTGAGACATCAATAAATTGATAAGTTTTCGGCTAGTGATGAGTTATGGGTTAGCAAATTTAGGAATAAAATTGATGTTTCCATACTTACCAACAAAGCCTAGCCTAGAATAGTTGTGAAGGGATTCATTATCCACTTGAAGGACTTCAAGGCTCATGAAAATAAAAGTTTATTATATTATATTCAAAAGGATATCGATCAAGGCTAGGTGCCTTGCCATTAACCATATGAAAACATTATTGAAGTACTCCATGCCACTTTATTGTATCATTTAGGCTTGAAAAACTAGCTTTTAATGATCTAGGAAGGCTCAATATATTTCTTGAAGAGAAGTGTTTCTTCTATAGTTGATACATGATCTGGGAGTAAGCCTACATAAATTGTAAGAATTGAAAAAATATTTAGAGCTTCCCTTAAAATTTAAGTGAAAATGGATAACCTCATGTTTGAGAACTACTACCTTAGTGAAGGTCAATAATATTGAGGTTATGCTTGAGTTACAACACCCAAGATTGAAGCTAAGTATTGAATGGGTTATTCTTAATCTCTTTGAAGATTTTTCAAAATTAAATGGTTGATAGTAAGTTTATAAACCTTGTATGGAGTCTTTGTATGACATAAGGCAATTAGGGTAATCATTGGTGTACAACACAACCAACAAATTGCTAAATAAACTCATATTTTTGTAATTCCTTATGAGTTCTCTGGCATAGTTTGATTTCATTGTGCATTGTATGGTATTGGAATTCAATAGGGACTTATATTTAATCATCCAAACAAGTTTTATGCCCTGATAAAGCATTTGGTTCAATTCATCATCAATTTATTCTAATTAATCCTTGTAGTTTACTGATTTTTAATAACAGTTTTGATTTTCAATCCATTAAATGGATCATTCCATGAATGATATGAACCTATTCTCATGTAATGGTCTTAACATGACATGTTACATAAATTCATAACCTTATTTCATGTAGTAGAGTGAAGAAAAGGCAGGTGATCACCGAGAGAGTTGTGTTGAGGGTTATGAAGTTGGTTGCTAGGGAGCAGAAGCAGAAGATCTATCTGAAGGACATGGGTGTTTAAGAGTTTGGATAGACTTATAATATTTATCTAAAGGTGAATCAACTCTTGGTCAAGTCTGGAATTGATTGGAAGTGAGATATTTGAGAAACCCTTGGTGTAAGGGCTAGTTGGAGAGCAATTTTGGGATTTCATGTTAGTTTTTATTGGAGAGTCAAAATAATTTCATTTTCCTTGTTTTTGAACCATTTTCAAATACTTTTGAAATTACTAATGGTTGGGAGTTAATATAGCTACTACTTGCTTTGTTAAATGACCAAATTTTATGCTTGATTTGGAGGCACAACCAACATACTGGGTAGTTGGTCCAAAATACTGCATAATGAGTCTAAGATATGTTATTAAATGGGGAAAATGGTGTCTGATAATTCTTTTAATTTGTTTATTAATTTGGGAAGTTTGTGAGTAAATCATCCATCTATACCGCTGAAGACCTAGTAGAGGGAAATTAGGCCTATTTGGGGATTTTGGCACTTTGGAGTGTTGGGTATTTCTCAGGGACACTAAACTAGTCAAAAAACTTTGAATCCATCTTAATTCAACCAAACATAATCAGTTTTTCCACTAGGAAGGTTTGAGAGAAGTTTCAAGTCACTTGAGGCATGTACGGTGTTGGGGTATGGGATTAAAGTAATCAAATTTGAACCTTTGAAGAGTATTTCTCAAACATCCACCCAACCCTCTGCATCACACCCCCTCAATGTTATGCACACTACACACTATGCCTTCCTTGCCTAGGTTACCTATAGAGGCCCCATCAAAGTTTAATTTGAACCATCCCTTCTTGGGAGGCTTCCACACACATTCTACTCTTCTTTGCTCATTCTTCTCTTTTCCTATTCTAATATAAGGAGGGATTTTAAGGCCTATCCATATTCCCCTTATTTTCTCATCCCATTAAGTCATGGAAGCTTCCTTTCCCTATTGTTTCATGATATGATTGTTTAAGGTTTCAATTATTACTACTTCTATTTTGTTAGTTAATTTTCCCCATTCCATCTTCCCTTCCTTGAATAACCTCCTATTCTTTTCCTTCCGTAGTTCCCATATGACAATGGATGGAGCTATTTTCCATATTCCCCTATATAAGCATTTTTTTTAATTGTTGGACCAGGCTTGAAACAAATCCAAAATAGAATTAGGTATGGTAAAATGCCAGCCAAGTTTGTTACAAATCCATCTCCAACATTGATTAGCATATTTGCAATTTAAAAGGATGTGGTTTATATCCTCATCAACTTCTTCACATGAGGAGCATTTGCTAGGGCCTTCATAACCCATATTTCTAAATCTGTCTACTGTCAAATTCTTGTTCTGGAGGGCTAGATAGGTAAACACCCTAGCCTTCGGTAAGACAAATTTATCCCAACATATATCTAAGGGAATATTGGTTTTAGGTCTGATATGCTTCTTAATCACATTCTCATAACCATGTTTAGTGTTGTATTCTCTTGATTTTGAACCGTTCCATATTAGATTATCTTTTCTAAGGTGAAAATGGATACTTATGTTACTAAGGATCTCTTCCAGTCTATGCTTTTCATTCTCCAAGATGTCAAGATCTTTTAATGACCTCCATTTCCATCCCTTGGATAGGTCATTGTTATAGACTTCAATGTAGTCTCTGACATATTTCCCCTAGATTTTTTCCAAGAGAGGTCTAGCACTCTTGAAGCTATGGTTCTTTTCCATAGTTGAATAACCTCACTAGGAATTTGTCCATAATAATGTGTGTTCCCCCTTGCCTAGATTCCATGTTAGTTTTTATGTGATCAAACTTCTGCATTCCAACATAAAGTTCCATATTCATGACCCTTTAGGGGGGTTTTCAACTTTGAAAATGTTTATAGCTTCTTTATTATTTAGGTATTTATGGCTAAGGATTTTGATCCACTTCATTTGAGGGTTCTTATACATTCTCCAAATGAGTTTTTCTCCTAATGTATTACTCTATGCCCTAATATCATTAACCCATGTCCCACCTTCATCCTTGGGTCTACACACCTTGTCCCAAACTAGCAGTGATATTTTCTTTTTATCCCCTATTCCTTGCCAAAAGAAGGTTCTTGAGTGTTTGTTTAGCTCTTATTTCTTGGATTTTGGGAGGTTAATGCAAGTCATTTGATATATTGGGATGACTAGTAGCATTGATTTCAACATAATAACTCTCCCAACCAAGGATAACCATTTTACTTTCCATGATACCATCTTGTTCCTTATCTTGGAGATCATTTCATCCCATAATTGTGAATATCTAATTCCCTTGTGTAAAGGTAATCCAAAATATTTGCATGGTAATGTCCCTTTTTTAAAATTAAGAATCTTGCATATTTCTTCCTCTATTTTTTATTAGTATTGAAAAAGAAGATCTCATATTTTTCCTTGTTGATCTCTTGTCCTGAGGCTTTAGAGTAAGACTTTAGGATGCTCTTATATCCTAAAGCCTCCTTTACTTGAACTTCTCCATATAGCATGGTGTCATCTACAAATTGTTGATGAGTGGTAGGGTCCGGTCCACTAGTAATTTTAATCCCTTTTACATAATTAAGCTCTCTGGCCTTAGTTATGGATCTTCCTAAAGATTCAACCATAATGATGAACAAGAAGGGGGATATCGGGTCCCCTTTCCTTAGTCTTCTAAAGATACTAAAGAAGCCCTCCAAAGTACCATTAACTAGGATTGAAATCTTAGGGGAGGATATGCACTCAAATATAAGATTAATCCAAGGTTTAGAAAAGCCAAAGGCCTCTAAATATTTACATAGGTATCACCATTCCACTTTTTCATATGATTTCCTAATGTCTAACTTAATTAGAATCATTGGTTTTTTATTCACTTGCAAGGAATGGATGGCCTCCTATGCTATAATTACTCTATCATAAATGGATCTTCTAGGGATAAAGAATGTTTGTTCCTCGCTAATTAGAATGGGAAGAAGTTTATGGAGCCTATTAGCTAAAGTTTTGGATAACAGTTTATAGATAGTGTTGCATAATGCAATTGGTCTCAGATCATTGAAGCTTTCTACTTTTTCCTTCTTGGGAATCAGAGCTAAGAAGGTATTATTGATTTCTTTCAGCATGCTCCCTGAGTTTTTGACTCCTTACAGAGCCTTGGTCACCTCATCTCCTATAAAGTGCCAACACTTAAAAAAAACATGTTGGGAATCTATCTGGCCCAAGTGCTTTATCTGATTTCATTTGCATTAGTGTTGTTTCCACTTTGTATTTAGAAAAATTAGCCATTAGAGCCCTATTCTACTCCCTGGTTATCACTTTTGGGATATTTTCCAATATTTTACATTGTCTATCTAGGTGGGATCCCTCTATGTTATTGAGGATATTCTCGAAATATTTAATTGCTTCTTCTGTTACCGCTTTAGGTTCCTCTATTACAAAGCCTCCACTATTTTAAATTTTGGTAATTCTATTCACTGTTCTTCATTGTCTAGTACTGTTATGGAAGAACTTAGTATTCTTATCTCCTACCTCAATCAATATCTCTCTAGATTTCTAGCACAAGTAGATTTCCTTGTTAGCAAGGATGTCTTCATATTTATTTAATAGTTCTTTTTCTTTAAGGTAGAGTGGTTCATCCATTCCTCTTTCTATGATAGAGGCATTGACTCCTATAAGTCGACTCTCTAGATCAAATTTGGATTTAAAAATGTCTCCAAAGTGTTCTTTATTCCATTCTTGTAACTTTTTTTTAATGATATTTAGTTTATTAACAATTTTATACAATTTGGATCCAGAGATTTCCACTTCCTTCCACCACATTTCAATAAGTTATTGTATTTTGTCATCTTTTAGTCACATTTGTTCGAATTTGAAAGGGGAGCTCTTAGGTCTAATCTCCTCAACAATTGTTAATTAGACTGGGTAGTGATTTGAGCTCGATATAGGCAGAATTTCAGCTTTAAGGGTATGAGGGAAATCTATTAGAGATCCCTCAAGGAAGAACTTGTCTAATTTTTCTATTATGTTGCTAAACGCCTATCTCCTATTATTCCATGTGAAAGCCTGCTTGTCTATTTTTAATTCCATTAGTGAGAGATTGTTAACCCAATTATTGAAATCTATAGTGGAGATTGGGGTTTTTTACATCCCATTTTTCTAGGTTGTTCACTATAACATTAAAGTTTTCTCCAATTATATAGATATGATGTGTTTGATATTGAATATATTGATCAATTTTTGTCCATACATGTTGTTTGTCCCTATTATGAGTTGGGCCATACACATTAACTAGTAGGAACATGATAGCATCTTTAACACTCTTCACCCATTCACTCATCCAATTTTTATAGGTTATGTCCTTAACAAAAGAGATCCTCCTTGGATCCAACACAATCACCATTCCTCCAGAGCCCCCCTATGCTGGGGAGCTAGCTATTTCTCTGAATCCTAGTCTTTTCCTAAATTTATCCATATCTTCATTATTAAGTTTAGTTTCTTGGATCATTAAAATATCCAAGTTAGTTTTGGTTATGAAGTTCTTAATTATGTTTTGTTTGTTAGGGGCATTCATGCCCCTAAAATTCCATGTAACGAGCTTCATGGGTCCTTGGGAAGGACCTTCCCCTTCCCTGCATAAAACATAATAGTTAATTTAGTCTACCCTTCAACATATCCATCATTTATTTGAAGCTGTGATAAGGATTTCCTTCCTCTTTTCTTGCATTGTTTAACACAATCAAGTATTTCTTTGCCTTCTTCTGTTTGTTCAATACCTAGGAGTTCCTCCACTTCCTCACCTTCCTTGTTTTCATCCTTGTCTGTTTCTACCTCAAGTTCCACAATCTTGTTCACCAGAGCCTATTTTTGTACTTCTGGTTCCTCCCTTTCCTTGTGACTTAAGTCCACCATAGTTTCTTCCATTTCTAGAGTCGAAGGAATATCAGTTAGTTCTTTAATTTCTCTTATAAGAAACTTCCTTTGTATCTCTATTTCTTCCTTGTCAAATATATCATCCATAAGTTTCTCCATTAGATCATTGACCACTTCATCACATAAATAGTTCGTGATGATATTTACTTCTCTCTCTATCTTCTCAATGTTCTTAGGTTCTTGTACCCCTTTTCTTATCTCTTGAATCTCTTCTTCCTATATTTTTTCTATTTTAGGTGTGAGCTTAGGGTTATCTCTTATTCCATTCGACACCTGATCCCCATTATTTCTGGCTTCCATCTTATTGCCTTGCTCCCCTTGTTCTGAGATACCTTCCTTGATTGTTACGTCCTTGAGCTATCCTTGTTGTGATCTAGGTTTTTGATCTCAGTGAGCTTGATTTTCCAACTATTGTTCCATCTATTCTTTCTTCATTCCCTTTGCTTCTTCCTTCATCAAGGCGAAATTTCTCTCCATCTCCCTCCTTGGTAATTTCCTTTTCACATATCCATAAATCATTGTCCTTGTTATCTAGGTTGTCCTAGGTTAGAATGATTAGTGCGCCATCTTCTTGAATCTTCCCTAGTTCCCATTTTTCCCCTCTCATTCATCTATCCATTAAAGGTGGAAAGACTTTTATCTTGCTTGTCTTGGAGATCAATCTTCTTTATTGTATGTCCTTCCTTTTTTTCCCTAATCTTAATGGAATCTTCATCTCTGGTGAGAGAATTACCTCCTCGATCTTCTACTTGTTTGAGGATTAAAGCCTCCATTGTTCTCATTGAAACATTGTTAAATCAACAGCTTTGGGGATGGAGACCCCTGTTTGATTCCTCCTTCTCATTCTTTTAAAAAGAGGTTGATTCCATCTATCCACAACTTTGTTTGTTTGAATATCTCCTAGATAAATTTTTGGTTTGAGGATATAATATGACTGGTTCATTATGATGTTAATTAGTTTGAGCATACTAACATTTATATCCATATTTATCAACATTTTAATCGTAGATTATCTTGGATCACATTATTCTATTCCTACAAAGCCTCCCAACATGTTTCCTACTCTAATTAGGATATGACTATGAAGCAATTCTACTAGAGTATTGTAAAACTCAACCCATCTAGTAGTTATCAAACCTACGATGTTCTCATGATTAAAGTTTGAATTCCAGTCAATAAATTTAATAGAGTTTCCATTGAAATACAAATGATCTCCATCCATGAATTTTTTTTTTAATTTGCTATCTTTACAATCTATGTATAAGAAATCATTTGAAAGGGTAGTAATACTTGCCTATTTACAATATGTCTCCTTGAACGAACAATATCTTCTAAATCAACCTCATACCCACACCATTTGGAGAAGAGTCCATGGTGCTTACAAAGATTGCACATACTCTCACTAGATTGGTCTCTTACCTCCAAAGTTATCCCCTCCTCTTCTTTCTCCATTTTTCTTTCTAGGGTTTATTGACTCTGGTGAGTAGATCTATTTTTTCTCATGAGAGGAAATTTTAGTCTCTTTTTGTAAGTTGTTGATCAGTTTGGTTAACCTGCTAATATCTCCCAATTCTTTTGGTTGATGATTATGTACTTCCTCCCATCTTTGAAGTTGGGCATCATGGGTCGAGGGTTGGGATAGAAATTGGGGTTGGAGTTAGGTGGACCTGTAATGATGAAGGGGTTTTTTTCCCTAGTTAAAATGCAATTAGCTCTCATGGCCATTTTGAGTATGTTGCTTGTGATAGGGATGATCCACAATTTTTTACCTTGATCAATTTTATTATGAGCATTTATGACCATTCTAGTGTTTGAGGCATTCCTGCGCTTTAGGGTTTTGCGGTTCTTTACCAAGTGTCATCCATCCTCCTTTTTCTTAGAGTTAGGGATCCTTTGTTCCCCATAGCACCTTTCATCCTTGCTAGTAGATGTAAGGACTTGGTACCATTTCGATGACAAGTAGAGATTCTTTCTAGGTGAAGGGAGCTTTGGAGCCCTAATACGGGTTAGGGAAGCATTTCCCCTAACAAAATCTATTGGGATTCTTCCTTGAATGTTGTCTGATAATGAGCCAAGAGCTACAAAACTGTTCTTGGTTGCAAAGAACCCCTGCTCAGAGGATGGAGGATAATATTTTGTCTTCTTGAAGAAATTATGTTGCTTTCTTGTTTTCACAAAGATTTTTGGGAGCAGAGCCATTTTTTCAAGATAGAAAGTTGTTTTTATTTTTGTCCATTATTCTATACAAAATCTTAAACAAGTTAAAAAATCCAAAATAGTCATGACATTTTTAAATATATTTTAAAAATCATTCTAGTTTATACGATCCACTAGGCATTTCCAATCAAACCCTAGAAAATTGTAAGTATATTTAATATAGTTTTCAAACCCCAGCCAATGAAATATAGAATTTTAGACAACAAAAGCCATGACCTTCACATAAAACAAAAGCCACGACCTTCATGGCACTCAAAGCTGTAATTTTATACCCAAAGCATGCAGTTAAATCATTCAATAATGTTATTTCATATTTTATCACTGCAATTTGTATTATGTTTTTAATGACACCGTGTGCCTTGAGGCTCAAATATGCTTTGATGTAAGTCCATAGCATGCACCAAGATATAGTGTGTGCACATGAAATAAAATTGGAACAAGGTTTACAATTTGGTCTTTGCACATTATATTTTCTCTACAGGCTGCAACTATGGGAAAACTTGGTCATATATCTTGCTTTAGTGTACACCCATATTCTATTGTCAATCTATTACGATGTGTACATTGCAAACATTTACCATCATTTACTGATATGTATCTCCCTAAAATGAAGGCCCTTGTTTTTAGTTTCAAATCTTCTAGGAAGGAATGAATTTTACAATGGTGGTTACAATAAAGATGAATATTATTACAGAAGGAAAGCAAAAACTTCGAACTTAACATGCAATACCAATATAGAGTACATTGTGATAGGTAATGAAGGAGATTCTGTAATGAACATACTTGCAAATAGACGCTCAAAGACCTCCAAATCTGCAAAAGACAAATGTCAAACTACAATCAAACCCAACTGTAGAGGTGACAATAGAAAATCTCTAGGCATTCGCAGATTCAACTCCATCAAACCCTAGGCACTTTGGCAAACAAAGGGGATTCTAGAAAAGTCTAAAAGCAACCGCCGTAAACAAAATTGCAAATAAGGGCAAATACGATATGTGGACCTCTGCACAAGGGCAAACACGAGTGAATGAACCCAAAAAGTTATAAAATTTGATTAACACTAGCAAACAAACTTGAAAAGTTAATAAAATTTGATTTATAAAAAATGGAATTGGAATTGGCTTTCCAATTCCACCTTTTGAGGTGGAAGATTTATATGCTCATTTTGAGCCAAAATTAGAATTTGGAAAATCCAATTCCATATTCGCTTTTTAAAAACAAATTGCGAATTTGGAAATTCTGATATTTGAATTTCCCAATTCTATCCCAATTTAGCAACCAAAGGAACCCGTAACATCACAACCATATATGAAAAAAGAAATTGTATTGAACAAATATGAATACAAAACAATATGCAACTTGCAATAAAGATAAGTGAGATTTATTTCTAAGTAGAGGATAAATTTACAAGTGCCACATAGTGGCAAGTACTTGCCTTTAGTTTTATAATTAAGTTTAATTTTAATTTTAATTTATATGTAAATTAATTTTTAATTATAAATAATTATAAAATTATTATAATTATAGTTGTAATAATATTTTTTTTAATTTTATAAATAATTATAAAATATAAATTGTAATTAATTTAAATTGTACAATAGTTTTACTTATAATTAATTTTAGTGTTAATTATTTAGGCCAAATAACTATTTTTCATAGAGCACACAATTGAAATATAATAGAAATATTATAATGTTATTATATTAAATTTAAATTTCTATAATATATATTAAAACAAATTCAAAATTATTCAATATTTTATAATATTAAAAAAATAGCCAATAATATTTTAATATACTATGACACAAATTATATATTATACTTTTGGTTAAAAAATTGTAATTTTTTTTGAAGAAAATCAATTAAAATTCAATAAAACTTTAAAATATTCAATATGGAAGAGTAATAAAATTGAGATCATAAAATCGAGTAAAATCCTTAAAAAACTCCTAGAAAAGGTATTTATGCTCTTTATTCCTAAAAAAGTGTCTATAAGATCTCAAATGTACTAGCCAATCATATCATCAAAAAATAATTTTTACAATTTATAAACTCATGGTTATTTGTCCAAAAGGCTATCTGACGTTTCCTATGGTTTGATGGTATGGGTAGCAGGAAAGCTCATGCCGTTAAGTGGGATTGGTGCCATATTGATAAGAAGCTTGGTGGGCTTGGCCTGAAGGATCTTAGGCTCCAAGGAATTTCCCTCACTCCCAAATGGATCTTCCAAGCTCTTGAAGGTGACGAGCCTTGGAAGGTTCTTATCAGAAATAATATCCAAAGTGGTGCTCCTAAATCAGCCAAGTCCTGGAAAGCCCTCCCTTTTTGTGACCTGGTTATTGGTCGGTTTCTTGTGACTGTTCAGGGCACTTGGGTCTTTAGATCCATTTGGAAGGCATGGGAGTAGGTGCGTGGTTTCATAGATAACTCTAATTTCGATTATAATCATGTCTTGCATGGGGAATGATCTATTTGGTAGAATCTTCATCATTTGAATAAACCCCTTGCCCTTACTAAAGGATGCTCCACTAGGCTTTGGTCTAGTAAAGGCCTTAACTGTATCATGGACATCATGGAGCATAACAACCTTGTTAGCTGGGAAATTCTCTCCTAGGATTATGATCTCCCAGACTCCCATAAATGAACCTATAACCTGATCAAAGCTGCCTGTGCGCCCCTTAGTCTTCCTAGGAACACTGATGTTGACTCTCACCACTATCTCAATTTTAGATGGAAATATGGCTCCCTCCTTACCAAAGTTAAAGCTAAAGATATTTATAAGTTCCTTAATCATGATACCTCTGTGATTGACCATATTAATTCCATCTAGTACAGTAACACCAGCTCGACTGACTGGCATAAAGTCTTTGATAAGCTATGGAAGTCTCCCATCCCACCTAAGATTAAATGCTTCAAGTGGCAACTCTTGCTTGATAGGTTGCCCATTATAAATCACGAGGCTGCCCTTGATTTATGTCCTATTTGTAGAATGCATGAGACCATGAGACACATTTTCTTTGATTGCAGCTTTGCTAGAGAAATTTGGTTGATGTTTGGATTTTCTATTACTAAACATGTTTATACTCTTGATATCATTATTGGTTACATTCATGGGCTTTGCAAAGATGCTAACCTATTTTGACATATTCTTTCATCTTTCATCCTTTGGTTTATTTGGAAATTAAGAAATGAGTCTAAATTCCAAGGCACTGATAGGACTCTTACTAGGTTTTTTAGAAAACTCACTCGTTTCAAAATTGCTTCTCAGGTTTGCTACGTGATGAACTTGGAACAGGTGAAGCTGTTGAGTTTTCTCAGGGACGTACATGCCTCTATGTTCATTTATGAGATGAAGGATGGCTTTGAATGGGCCAACATTGTGGACAACCAAACTGCGTTCGATGTGGTGCTTGAAAAGCTGATACATGATATCAGAGACAATAAAGGCCCCAGTTTTGATAAACTCGAAATGCTTACCCAGATTCTGGAGTGGAAGAAGGTGGTCTGGATGGAGGGCTCTCTAGGCTGGACTTCTTGGATTGATAATCATGATGATGTTCTTCACTAGGAAGATCTTCTGCTGTTCTTTTTTGGAACTCTATCGTGCTGATATTTACTTTTTTGCTCTTTGCTCAGTATGTGTACCTATTTAAATCTCTATTGACTTAGTCGCTCTATTGTTGGTTCTCTTGGATTGGTGGGTTGAGGCCTAGCCTCCCCTAATTTGTTGTATTGATTTTTGAACTCTCGATCTTTAATACAAAAAAAATTATAAACTTAAAAAATTTTAGACTATAGAATATGTGTTATTAGTACTTGCCGATAGGCTAAGCAAGTACTATTGCATCAGTTTTTGGATTTCTTCCATTAACTAGTGATTAAAATTATTTTTTCCCACCAATTACAATTTAGTTTAATTTTATTTTGTTAAATATAAAACATTTTCTATAGTTTATATGTAAATTTTTTAAGTTTATAAATTGTAAAAAATATTTTTTGGTGAAATGATTGGCTAAAACATTTAAGGTCAGACCTTTTTTTTAGGCATGAATAGATTTTATAGATGTTTTTTAGAATTTATAAAAGTTTTTTAAAGATTTTTTTATTTTAAATTATTTTGTTAAGTTCTCATGAAGTTTTTTTAATTTTTTATTAAATATTTTTAAATTAAAAATTATGTTATTTGAATTTATTCTAGTTTATATATTAATTTTTACAATATATTATAATTTAAATAAAAACCTATGATATTATAATATATATTTATTTTTATTCATATTTTTGAAGTTTTTAAATTTTTATTTTTATTATATATTAATTATACATTAAAAACTATTTATGTAAAAAATATGTGATTTTATTTGCTTATAATTTTTATTTTTTCTTTACAAAATATTAATATTTAAATTAAACTATATTAAATTAATATTTAATATTATTATAATAGTTTATTTTTCAAAACTTATTAAATTTAATTCAAAATATTGATTTATTTAAATTTATTTATTTATAATAGTTTTAATGAAAATTGTTCATTATTATAATTATAATTATATTTTACTTTATGGTAAGTAAATTAAAATGACATGTAAAATTAGTCATAATAATTAAATATAATTTCTTTTTATAGTAGTTCAATTTCAAAACAAAAATTCTTCATTATTATAATTATAATTATATACACAATATAATTACTAGCCATTAAATCGTAAAAATACACTAAATTGTAATTGATGCAAATAATTAATTTTAATAAATAATTAAGAAAGAAATCCATAAAATGATGCAATCGTACTTACTTAACCTATTGACAACTACTCTTGTAGAAATTGATCGTGGGCGAGTATATGAAAGGCACGGTTCTTCTAAGCTCACTAAATAACCCAACACTACAAGTGTAAATTAATTCCCGAAACTCCCATATTTTTACATACCACAGAAGAAAACAGAGAGAGGGTTTAAGCATTTTTCAGTAACAATGTCTCTGCGTGTGTTGAATCCAAATGCGGAGATCCTGAATAAATCTGCAGCACTGTACATGAATATCAATGCTGCCAAGGGCTTGCAAGACGTTCTCAAGACCAATCTCGGCCCCAAGGGCACCATTAAAATGTATGATTTTATTTCCTTACATTTCTATTTTACCAATGCATTCTGATCCGTATAAAGTTTCCTAAACGGTGTATGCAGAAATTAGAAAGCCCTCTTAAGCCTTTTAAATATTTTCTTCAAACATTTTCAAAACATTCTGTTGTTACTTCAGTGGCATCTAGAGCATTCTATAAAACGTTCTTTGCTTTCCTATGGATTGCGCAGCTGCTTATTTTAAACTGATCTCCAAAACCCTAAGTTACAGCAAGCGCTTTGCAAAACCTCACTTGTTTGCTCGGTGGATTGCCGCAGCTGCTTGTGTTTATCTGTAGTGTAAAAAGCTGAATTGTTTTGGTCTCAGATTGGGCTAGATTTTGTTTCTTGTAACTCAGGGTCCAGTTCAGAGGGTCCTTCCTATGTTATTGTTTTGTGGGAGTGAGTTGCAGGCTTGCCTTGTTGAACTCGGGCTGATCATTTACTGTTTCCGCTTTTCTATACTCCTTATCATCACTTAAACCTTTTTGGATAGAGAGAATAAGCTGAAGTTAAAGTACACAATCCATGGCCTCAATTGTCTCTTCTTCAACAAGGAGAAGAAGCCGCTGGTTGAGCATACACTCGACAACCTCACATGACCTTCCTTTGATAAAATGTGGGAAGTTGAAGGCACAACACATACACCGCAACCTTACTCAACCCTTTTCGTCAAGGAGAGGAAATTAAAAGTAGAGGCAAATACTCCACAACCTGACTTAAACGTTTCTTGATTAAAGGTAGGAAATCAAAGGAAGAATATCCTAAAATCAAGTGCAGGATGAGCGGTTTACTTATGGTTAGTTTTTGACCAAAAGAGAAGAGCTTAGGTACTCTGAACACTCTGCTCAACCTTAATGGCATGTCTTCGAGTTGTTGCGTCCCCTCCTGCAGTATAAAAATTCGAACTGTGTCTCACTCTGATTTATACATCACTTAGCTTTGAGCAGGCTGTGCTAGGCTCTTGAAATTTGGTTGTATTTTCATCAATTCTATGGGCATTGCATAAAACTAGCAGTTTGTTATGTGTCCTGATGGATGGTTACCAGGAAAAGTAGTTAATTACTTTGATGGATATAGTGTTTCCAATGTTGTTTATGAAATTTTAAATCTGACTAGAAGCAGAATCATTTATTGAATTACACTCTAAACAGGTTGCTTGATGGTGATGGATTTTTGTCATGAAAACCAGTATATTAGGTTTCTTGGCTGTTGAAATAGAAGTTGTAAATTTTAGATGTCTTATGTAGTGTGTTTGATCCAGTTATTTCTATATGAAACTTGGCACTGTTAATTTCAAACTCTTGCCACCGTAAGTATGTCACCTTGCGGAAATTTGAAGGAGCAGAATGTCTGGATTGATGAGTTTTTGAGGGCACATTTTCTGTTTTGACTCCAAGTAACTTAGATCAACTAGTTTCTTATAAATAATTCCCAAGTGACACACCGACAAAACGGATGCCTGATACCCCAACTAGAAGGTTATTTTATCCTCTTCTTTGTCCAATTATGTTTAGCTCACTTCTTGTTGATGCGCTGGCAGTTATTCTATAATATTTACCATTTTTTTCCCTTTGGACATTTCCCTTAATCTGTATTATAATTTTTTCGACTTGT
Organism: Chamaecyparis obtusa; assembly: GCA_027943335.1. Taxonomy (NCBI): domain Eukaryota; kingdom Viridiplantae; phylum Streptophyta; class Pinopsida; order Cupressales; family Cupressaceae; genus Chamaecyparis; species Chamaecyparis obtusa. Next base: position 1,813,916 of record BSBK01003141.1, on the reverse strand, counting down.
GAGGCTGATTTGCTTGCTCTGATAAGAATATTCTGCAATCTATATTTGTATGCTTTTAGGCTTTTAGCTATTATTTTCTTCTGATGACAATCATTCAATATTTTGTTTGATTCCCATGAATCCCATGAAGGTGCTTTCCAGGATTGGCACTAGATCAGAAGTGCTTGCATGATGACATGTGCCATTTATAATTAACTCAAATTTCTGTGAATACTTGTTCCAATCTTATCGCTACACAGATAATGTTTACTTTTTGGCATAAACTAAAACTGCCATGCTTTACTCATTCTACATCTTCACAGATTCTTGTAACTATAGTACTATGCACATGTACTGCTCACATAACTGGTTAATTTATTAATTTACTGAGAACTTTATTTGTTTGGCTGTATAAGATTTATTCCATCTATCTCATTTGTTCTTGGTGTAGACACTTATTTTTAACCATTTCCTAACATCTCCTAACATTATAACACCATATTCATCCTAGTCATAACCTACTCCTACTTCTTAGTGCCCTTTTAGTTAACCTTTTTGTTTTCCCATCACATATAAATTAAATAATCCATTTACGTCAATTTCCAAAACAAATAATTAAAAAATCCATTTCATTTTACATTATCCATTTCCAACTAAGTTATGGGTACACCCCTTGGCGTCCCGGTCCCATACTGAATTTTTAGGTCCTGTAATCAGACTGGCCTTGGTATGACCAGAGTCTCCCTCGGGCGTCCTAGGCATACCTCGGCTGTTCTTGGGTGAACCCAAGGGCTGCCCAAATAAAACATCTTTAAAAATATTTTTTTAAAAACATTTTTATAAACAAAAATGTGCCAAACACCTAATCTTGTCATTAAGTGATAAAATTGTGAAAATGGGATTGCCCCCATATTCCCACAAGGGCGCTGCCCTTCAATTGCGTTCAGTGCATTTCCCCTAGATCTGCATGAGGAGTGCTACCCCTGAACCCCATTGGGCGTCCACTATTTATTGGGATTTCAAGTCACATAAGAAACTTGATTACAATGAGGGGGTTTGGGAATGGGGACTAAAACTGACAAATTAGACAATTATCTTTATGACTATCATAATATCATTGGTCAATAATGGAGTATCATAAATAAAATAAATAAAACCCAAATATCCATATTGCATTTCCCTCCACTATTCCTTATCTATTCTTTTATACCCCACACATCTACTTATTCAAAATAAATGAAATATAAAGATAATTATTTTCACCCACTAGAAATCCCTTGACTATTCTAATTCGGTGAGAATTCCTCACTTGTCTCATTTGACCCCAGCTGTCCGTTAAGATTGAATCTCCACTGTTCATGTCCCTATCCAAAAACCAATATCAACCCCTTCATCCTCCACTTACATAACATCCAAATAGTCTTGGAGGTTTTGTACATTTATGTTTCAATTTGCATTATCTTGATTCTTTTTGCATCCATTCACTCTATCTAAGGTATTGCTTGATAGGGAATAAGATTTTTAAATATGCTGTTGTTTTCTGTTTTTGATTCTAATCTAGGAATACACTTTGTATGTAAATCTTTTTCTAATCTTATGTCATTAGTAATTGTTTATTTATCCATTTGCGTAGGCTTGTTGGAGGGTCTGGGGACATTAAGCTTACGAAAGATGGAAACACCCTTTTGAAAGAAATGGTAAGTGTTTACATTAATTACTCGAGTTGTATTAAATAACAAAAATATTAGCTATAGTTCTGGTTAATATGGCAAATGCAAACTTTGTTAACCTGGTAAAATTCTTGGAAACATATCTTTTGCACTACACAATGTACGTTCCTTGTGTAAGGGCTGGTCGAAAGAGCACTAACAGACACTTGTGCAATTGTGAAAAATTGGCGATTGTGAGTTTGTGTCATATGAGAGATTAGCTTTATGTGTCTTTAATGCTGATTTAAGTTAATACATATTTTATCAGCATCTTATGTTCTAGTCTTCTAGAGCTTGGAATACTTACAGTGATCATTAGCTGTTAGTTTTTTATTTTGCATAGTGTTTCCGAAAACTCCATGGATTCTTGTGTTTAGTTGCTTGTGAGAGAGTTTGAAATTCGGAGATGGCTTTTGGTTTCTCTTTTGATTGTGTTTTTAATTTTTCTTTTCAAAATTATATAAATGGAAACATAATTTTCAACGAGATGTCATCAAAACCTGAATCCACAAGGGGTTTAACTCCTCTCAGCTGATATGACATATGGTCTAGGAATCATTGCATGAGAATATAGACTTGCTTAACATACAAGTTTTATCTAAGCATAATGTTTTGTATGATTGATAGCTCTAGGTATCTCATTTATGTGGATTTAGTGAGAAAGCAATAATATTTTCTTGCCAACTTAAAGATTACAAATTTTATTAAGAGGCCTCAGATCTGGGTCTAGCTCCAACTGGGTTCGGTGTGTTAGGGATTCACATACGGGGCTGACATTCTAGTGTGGGTTTCTCCTGGATGAACTTGAATGAATCTGTAATTTTTTTTGGTGACTTAATATTTTTTTTACAAACCATTCTCCTGTGACTATTTAGTATTTACTCATAGCTGTTAGTCTGGCATTGCTTGATAGGGCATCTTTCCTTGGTCGAGCATAGTAGAGATCCTTCCATTGTCATTGTCGATCCATGTCCACTGTCAAAGTCTCTCTGTCAAAGTTTCTTGTTTTCCTTTTGCAATTTTTGTTTTGGTGGAATATAACAAGAGTTATTGAGATTTAAAAATTAAATTAATAAAGGATCTTAGTATTAAATTGTGAAAGGTTTTTTTCTATGACAATTATTAAATTGATGATAATTCTTTCTTTCAATGTTATCGGGTTTGGCTGTTTTATGGCCAGACCAGGGTTGGGTTTAAACCGGTTCCTGGTTCTGGTCTGGTTTGCCTGTGGGTTCGGCCAGGGTTCGAACCCAGGCAGGCTGATTTGTCCAGGCTGAACCGAGATCGAACCAAGGCAGACCCAGGCAGACCAAGTGTGAACCTGGAACATTTCCACTGAGAAACATTCTATAATTTTGTGAGGGAAACAGTTATTACAGAATTTGAATAAGATCTTTAACATTACAAAACAAAATCTGCTTAAGTTCAGATAATTAGTACATCAAATTAAACTAGCCTTGAATATTTCTTCCAGTGAATTTTTATATCCAATTGCTGATAATGACCCGTCCAATTAATTGCAAGCACTCTTTAGTGATAAATTATATTTTAAACATTAAACAATATCTTCAATAGGTGAAGGGAGTTGCAAGCTACTTTATTAACATTTTACAAGTAAGATGTTAATTACAAACAAACAAGCTCTGTGTACAGTGAAAAAATAATAAGCATTTGAGGACTTGGAAAGCGAGAATGTTAGTGGTGCAGCTGATCCCATTGGCATTGGCACTGTTTCTGAATCAACTAATGCCTTGATGAAGAAGAAGTAGAAGAAGATTTAAATAATCCATTAGATGATTGAATCTTAGTATAAAGTTCCAATCGTTTAAAGTTAAAACAAGGATACTTGAACTCAATATTATTATTTTAATATTTTGATGTTGATATGATGCTATGATTATAAGTTTGTTTTTGTTGTTTTTATGTTTCTATGTGACATTCTAATCTTAATTCGTGCTTCTAGGCTGCATACATACATACATAATTTTTACATGTTTTTGTACTAACGAACCCAAACCCCATTTCAAAATTTTAGGATTAGCATTCTATATTGAATAATGTGGAGAAGTAATTTTTTTATTGATTCAAAAAGAAAAGCTTTACATTTGCCAAAACAAGGCCTTGAGCCTGGATAAAACATTGTATACCCCATAAACACTTTTGCCACCTAAGCACCTACCCCTTGACACATCAACAACCCAACACTGCACACAGACAAGAAAAAAACATAGCCCTACTAGGCAAAATGGGCACACAGGCCAAACACACAGTTTACCACATCATTGATCCTTAATGCCCCACTTAGCTAGCATCTCTTTGTGGGTTTCGTTAACCATTATCCCTCCAGTGGTCTCCACCTTGGATTTCGTCCGTCCCAAAACAGGTAATGGTACCTCCCGGGAAATCACCCCTGTATCTCGCTCACAAACCTTCCTGGGCGTGAATTTATGCTTATGTTTCCGTTCCTTTGCCAACCTCTGTTGATCGGCTTCCCACTCGTTCATGTACACCAGCAATTCCATCCACGTTGTTCGAGCTTCATCACGTGCTGTATAATCAGTGTCGCAGTACCAAACACCATGAAGGATTGAAAACCTTCCCTCGCTCCTTCAACATGGCGCCAACAACCATCAGCTGTGTGAAAACCTGCTCCAATCTCCGCCAAACTCAACCAACGTGCTACACCCATCCGCCACACTGGCTCAATACATAGCTCAACCATGTGCAATGCCTCTTCCTTGTCGCAGCAAGTAAAAATGCCCATGCACAGAACAGGGAGATGTCCACATTTGTTCGTGGGTGAAAGTCTCCTTTGAAGAACTCTTTGCCAAACAGTTTATTCAGAATCTGAATAAACCCATCTTTTTCTAACCTGAAGACCATCCCCAACATGTGCGGTGTGATCTCGGAGCTAAAGCCAAGTGTTTGCTTCTCTTTTGGAGTGACCAGAAAGAAATTCGCCTCCATGACTCACACTCCAATTTTACCTATATACTGAATGTGTCTAAAGGCCTAAATTGATTCATTATAAGCTCTTCCTGCTTCCAGAGATTTCCAGGCTCGTCACCCAAAGTCATGAGTGTAGGTACTTCATTTGTCCATCATACTTGCTTAGCCAAGAATCACACGTGCCCCTCCGCTGTCATTTACCATATGATGAGGTTCAAGGGTACCTCACCGTTATGACTAAATCATCCCAAAAGATCATGGGATTGCAATGGCAGTTACGAGTAATCGTCCACCATCTCTGTTTTATCTATCATCCTTACTCCCACATTTGCCATTTTGTCCACTATTTGATTTCCTTTGCGTAGTGTGTGTGAGACTACATAATCTTCAAAACTTTCTAATATCTTTCTGATGCGTCTAATGTGTTCATCTAAAAACCATGTTTCCATTTTTCCTTTCACAATCCCATTGATTATAATTTGCGAATTGCCTTGGAGGTGAATTTTTTTATGACCCTTTCATTTGGCCACTTGGAGTGCAAAGATGGCAGCCGAGCATTCTGCTACATTGTTAGTTCCTTCCGGAAGAGATCGAGCACCAATGGATAAAATGTTATTCTCTGTATCTAATATGGCACATCCCACACCACTCTTTCCCGGGTTGCCTTTTGAGGCACCATCAAACTGCACTTTGACCCATCCTTCACCAAGCTTTCCGTTAGATCTACCACTTGCTTCAGCCCCAACCGAAGGATCAACCCTTGGGAGCCCCTGAAAGGGCCACAATGTGGAGAAGCTTTGTCTTTCCACAACTAGTGTTTTTTAAAGTATTTTTGATTATGCATTCTGAATTTGCATGTGTTGGACTTTTTTTTGAAGTTCTGGCTATATATGATGTAAAAATCTCTCTCATTGTAATATCTGGTTTTGATTGTGCTTGTTATTGTGTGTTATTTCTTATGCAGCAAATTCAGAACCCAACAGCTATTATGATAGCAAGGACAGCTGTTGCACAGGATGATATAAGTGGAGACGGTACAACCTCAACAGTTCTTTTTATTGGCGAGCTAATGAAACAATCAGAGCGTTACATAAGTGAAGGTTAGTGTTACATTCATAATTTGTGTGCTAATTTTGGGTCTCACTTTGCGTAACCTAAAAAATTTATGTTTCTATTTGCCTAGTGATAAATCATGTAAAAATTGCAGTTCCCAGAAGATTAAATGATGCAAAAACTTTGTTGAAGGATTTTTGAGCTTATTTTACATGTAATAGGGTCCTAGACAGATGGCTAGATGACAGAAAATTTGGCAATCATTGTTAGTGATTTGAATGTCCATTGTCTTGAATCTGCAAGTATGTATGCTAAAAGGAAATTGAGATAATGGCTGTTGAGGAGTCAGCCTGTAGAATGCCCAAACTAACTTTTTCATAGTCCTACTAGTGTTCACTGTTTGTTCATGGCATGATGGTATAAACTGACAAACCCACTTGAGGAGCATATAACCCTTGTTAAGCACACAAGTTTAAGACTACTGGTGTTTTATTTTACATAAGGCTAGAGTGATTCCTTCTGTGATTAGAATCATCTGATTTGTGCTTGGACATTTTGATGCATAATTTATTTTTTTGCTTTTGAGCTTTGAAAGAGGGTGTCTTGATCTGTATGGGCTAGTGTTTGTGCCTGGAGGTTCATTCACTGATTCACTGTTCTGAACTCTGATTGAACCTGTTGAGGGACAATGCTTTTTCTTTTGAGGCTTGTTATTTCAAATGAAATCTCAAAATGCCAACTTTATTTTCTTATCAGTTTTGACTAGGACAAAAGAGATTGTTAGTAAATAATTAGTAAATTATAATTACTCTGAAATATTTCAGAGTGAAACAAATTGATTCAACATAGATTAAGTAACCCATTGAATGACCTGGGCTATGTTTGTGTTCTTTTTTCACAGGCAATATCCTATGATGCTTCTTGATTGAGGCCAGGTTCCGCTACAAAGCTCTGCAGCTAAACATAGATCAGCTGCTAATTTCTTGTTGTGTGTCCTTTGAGCAATACTTCTTCTACACAATCATAAATTCTCTGTATACCTGTTTCTTTGAATGTATTGAGTATTTTATATTTGTTGTAACTGAAATTCACAAAAGTGCTTTTGTTGCCTTTAAATAATCATCCTGCAATTTATCTTTCTTTGTAATCATGAATTCTTGGTTCCAAAACCTTCATTAACAAGAAGATTTAAATCATACATACCCCTTAGTCCTAGACTCTTCAATAGGGGCTTTGACTTTTGAATCTCGCTTTCTTTTTTAAATCAATGAATTTGTTTCCTGGGAAATCACAAACTCTCTTAGATTACTTGTTACATTTAATGAGTAACATGACTAGATATGGTTTCTCTGCATTACATGCCTCTTCTATGATGCCAGCAAACATTTAGTTTAAAGTTTAAACAACTTCTAGCATTCATTGCAGTGACAACAAGAGACAACTCACCTAGATGGCTACAAAGGACTTTGCATTTGTGGGGTAGATTAAAACCTTACCTTTTGTCACTCTCAGTTTTCCCTCACCTCCAGCTGGTCTAGGGTTACCATTACTTGTATGTTAAAGAGTATAATCTGACATTTTCATTGGGCTGCATCCTATTTGAAGTTTGCTCTCATAGAGTTTGTATTAGTGGGCTTTGAAGCTTCAAAGAATCTGCTGCGTCCAGTTCAAAGCTTCTGATTTTTAAACATATTTTATCTTCTGTCAGATCTTTATTTCTAAATGCAATGGCTTTTCTCCAACAGCCCAGAGCATTGCAAGATTAATTGTACTGAAACTTGCACAAAATTTATAAACAAGATGACAATTACGAAGGATATGATCTGTATTGTCCACATTCTTATCTAGAAAACTGCCCATTTTCACACACTTTTCAGTGTAATCATGTTTTCATTTACTTACCACAAAAATACTGCAGATTGGCTTTCCTTGTTTTAATGGATGCTTTTTTTCAACCAGAAAAGGCTTTGGATTGACAGAGAATTTAATTAACATTTTGTAATCCTTTTCTCTCTTATAACTGGCCCATTTTTGTGATTGGCATCTTTTCATCTTTCATTTTTAAATGCACTCCATTTACCTCTCTCTTGGGTCTAAAGTTTTCATAATTCAATTCTTTCATACAATTTCTGACTTGCAGATCATAGTAAGAGTGCATAGAAACGATAACTGATAAGAGCCAGAAATCATCTGAAAGGTTTTTTTAACTATGTTCCTGATATCCTAAATTACTTCATTGTGTGCAATAAGTCTCTGTTTCCTCAAAAATGCTAAATGGCAAAGTTCTTTAGAAGGTTTTGTGTTGTAAATATCTTTTTCAATTCCATGGTCTTATGCTATATATACCCTTTATAATTCTTCTACGCTTTCTCCCTATATTTCTGTCTCCTTGTGAAAAAGATAAAATTTAGCCCATAAAATACTGTAAACATGGTTTAGAAAATTATGTTTGCGTACAATGAAGGTAGTATCCTCTACCAATATGAAATCTTTTGCTGTATTTTGATCATTTATCCTGCCAATGATTTGTTTTTTCTGTATCAGCAAGTGGGGGGGGGGGGGGACAGGGGCAGGGGGAGTGGGGGGGGCTACGATACATGTGCTGGAGAGATCAGCTTTTTCAAATCATGATGTTAAAATATTTTATTGGCTTTTCCATAGTGGCCGTGTTTGTAAAAAATAAAAAACAATGAACAAAGTGTGATATTGCTATCAGGATTCAACTGTGTAGTTTTTGAGTCAAACTCATTTATCCTTATTTCATGAGTAGTGGTTCACAAGAACCCATCTCTCATGAGAATGAATGGAACACTAAGCACTCATTGCATCTAGGTGATGTTCATAGAGGTGAAGCACTGGGACTTCCCAGGAGGTCACCTATCCCAGTATACTCCAGCTCAAGCACGCTTTCTAATGAATGGTTCATAAGTTATAACACTTGCTGAAGGCTTTGCAAATGGGGTTGCAAGCAAAGTGGGCTTAACCGTGGAGGAAACTCCGTAGTTAATTGCGCTTGAGCTGGAATAGTACCGGGATGGATGACCTCCTAAGAAGTCCCAGTGCTTCACCTTTGTGAGCATCACCTAGATGCAATGAGTGCTAAGTGTTCCATTCATTCTCATGAGAGATGTGTTCCTGTGAACCACTACTCATGAAATATGGATCAGTGAGTTTGACTCAAAAACTACACAGTTGAATTGTGATAGCAATATCACAATTTGACTTGCTGTGGAAAATATCTCCTACTTATCAATTGATGAGCTTAAGGGGCTTTCTAATGAATGGTTCATAAGGCACAACACTTGCTGAAGGTTTTGTAAATGGGATTGCAAGCAAAGTGGGCTTAACCATGGAGGAAACTCCATAGTTAAGCTCGCTTGAGTTGGAGTAGCACTGGGATGGGTGACCTCTTGGGAAGTCCTGGTGCTTCACCTCTGTGAGCGTCACCTAGATGCAATGAGTGCTAAGTGTTCCATTCATTCTCATGAGAGATGGGTTCACAAATACTCATGAAATATGGATCAATGAGTTTGACTCAAAAACTACACAGTTGAATCCTCATAGCAATATCACAATTTGACTTACTGTGGAAAATATCTCCTACTTATCAATTGATGAGCTTAAGGGGCTTTCTAATGAATGGTTCATAAGGCACAACACTTGTTGAAGGTTTTGCAAATGGGGTTGCAAGCAAAGTGGGCTTAACCATGGAGGAAACTCTGTAGTTAAGTGCGCTTGAGCTGGAGTAGTATTGGGATGGGTGACCTCTCGGGAAGTCCCGACGCTTCACCTCTGTGAGTATTACCTAGATGCAATGAGTGCTAAGTGTTCCATTCGTTCTCATGAGAGATGGGTTCTTGTGAACCACTACTCATGAAATATGGATTGACGAGTTTGACTCAAAAACTACAAAGCTGAATACTGACTTGCTGTGGAAAATATCTCCTACTTATCAATGAACAAAAAGGCTAAGACAACATAAAATATATTGGACCAAAGATCTTTGGAAAACGAACTAGAAAAAGTTTTTAGATAATATGATATATCCCAAATTGTGCAATCTATAAGTAACTCATTATAGAGTTTTGATTTAGGCAATATAGAAATACTGATTTAGGGAAACACAATAGAAAATACAATAATACTATATCTAATATAGAGATTAGAGATGTCGTGAAAATTTCTTAGCATTTGCATTCTAGGCATTAAGTTTTGTAATACTTTTGCAGTTATCGTATGTGAGAGTGTATGCTGTTATGAATTTTGAAAAAAAGTTGTTTTTAAAATACAAAATATAAAATTTTAAAAGTAAATAAATATTGGTAGATGACGGGAGAGTTTATTTCATCTTATTGATTCCCATAGAGTTTGAGTGTTGTTCATAGCTAAATGGTAATCTGGTAATGTGTAATGTCCCCTTTTTTTAAATGCCCTAGTTTTTACCCTAAATCAAACCTTCCAAATAGAACAAGAAATAAAATAGAATTAGTGACATAATGTACTTGGTTAAGATCTTGTAACATGTTAGGAAATTATTAAAACATAATCCACAAATGAATCTTCCTTAATAGAGACATGAAAAGCATAGATCATTTCAACTACAGTTAGGAACATTAATTCAATAGAAGATATATTTAACTTATTGATGGAGCACAACCACATAAGGGCTAGGATAAGGGGCATATTAGGATGCCTTAAATAATCCTTTATAGTCCTCTACCTTGGGTCCAAGAGTGTATATCATCCCTTTTGGCCATCATGTGGCTCCTTGCCATATATGAGGGGGTGTACCGAGTGAGGAATTCCACAGCCATTTACTATCCTCTACCCTAGGCCCAAGAGTGGATATCATCCCTCTTGGCCATTGTGTGGCTTTTGCCATCCATATGAGGGGGTATACCTAGTGAGGAGTACAGATCCAATCAATCCTCTACCCTAGACCCAAGAGTGTATATCATCCCTCTTGGCCATCATGTGGCACTTTGACATCCATATGAGGGGGTGTACCTAGTGAGAAGGCCATATCCAATCAATCCTCTATTGTAGGCACACGAGTGGATATCATTCCTTTTGTCATCATGTGGAACTTTGCCATCCACATGAGTGGGTGTACCTAGTGAGGAGGCCATAACCAATGAATCCTCTACCCTAGGCCCAAGAGTAGATATCATCCCTCTTGGCCATCATATGGCACTTTGCTATCCATATGAGGGGGTGTACCTGGTGAGGGATTTCATACTCATTCCCCCTTACATTGCCACCCCTATCCTTCTTATGATCAAAGTCTCTTAACAAAATGGTCAACCAAGGTAAGGGTTTGAGAATAGGGAGTTTGGAGTGTCCTTCCCTTCTAAGCCCAAGGGCGAGGCACTCCTTACATCCCCTTGGCCTCATGGGACAACCTGTCACCTCGTGGTGTATTTAGAAGAGGACCTCATAACAGTTTCTCCCTCTTTGTGTTACTTTCCTAACCTTACCATGTTCGATTGTTTCCTTAGGAGAATAAATAAATAAATTATGAATCTAGAAAGATTAGCAATTCACATAAGATATAATATGTTAGATAACTTCTTCATCATGCGTACTAAGCATATGTCTCATGTGTTGCCCAATTTTTATGCTTAGCCTAAAAATCGAGGCTTTTGTAAGGGCAGAACTTACAAGTCTGTTTATTAAGTCCATTTCTTGAGTTGTCGGAAATCAGGCCCGGTTCTGGAACATATGTCGGGATTTGACATCTTAGTAAGAACCTCTTCTGTTCTTTAGTATTTTTATGTTTGGTCACTGGGATGTTCCACTTGTGTTATTGGATCCTGACGGTCTATTTGTGTAAACCTTAGTAAAAAATTCTTTAAAAAAAAGAGTCACGTCTAAGTCTCCACTATTTCCAATTTAAGTTTGGAGTTTGCAGATAGTTTTGGAAGCGTCGACGGAATCCAATAGTCAAACTTGAACTAATGGAGCGTCAAAGGATGCAAACTATCATTTACCAAGGCGACGACAGTTCTTCTAATTGTTCCAAAGGAATAAAGCAGACACAAAGATTCATTTCGGCACTCTTGTTAGGAAGCTATTTAGAATGGAACTTAAAAAAGGGTTGGAAAGGAAAGTGATAATTAAGCCTTTCTTTTAAAAGGGAAACTTATAGTGCCGCTAAAGCATTCCATCTTTGACGTTTGGGCCTGACAACATAAGAAAGCTTGTTTAATTCAAATTTGAAATGCTGTCGTGTTCTCAAGTGGCGATAAGTACCATTCGAGCATTTAATCTCTGAGATGATCCGCATTGATTGCTTGAATGTGTGACACCCAAAATAAAATTTCATAACAATTTGGGAATTGTTGTCGATCATTTGCTCAAAATGCAAAGGCAAGGAAATGAGCCAGGGCATCAAATTTCTTCCATAGCATGCGACCAGTTCTTCTAATTGTTTCAAAGGAATAAAGCGGACACAAAGATTAGTTTCGACACTCTTGTCAGGAAGCTATTCAGAATGGAACTTAAAAAAGGGTTGGAAAGGAAAATGATAATTATGCCTTTCTTTTAAAAGGGGAACTTCTAGTGCCGCTAAAGCATTCCATCTCCGACGTTTGGGCCCGACAACATAAGAAAGCTTGTTTAATTCAAATTTGAAATGCTGATGTGTTCTCAAGTGGTGATAAGTACCGTTCACGCATTTAATTTCTAAGATGATCCGCATTGATTGCTTGATTGTGTGGCACCCAAAATAAAATTTCATAACACTTTGGCAATCGTTGTCGATCATTTGCTCAAAATGCAAAGGCAAGGAAATGAGCTAGGGCATCAAATTTCTTCCTTAGCATGCGGCACACCGAACCAGTAAGTTTGAGAGATTGTCTTTCCAGCTACTTATTTTGAAAAGAAATTAAATTTTTGAAGTCGTAAAGCTATTGATAGAGTTCCTATGAGTCATGAAGGTTAAATATCTCGGGTATGATCATTTAAATGGTTTGGAATGCCCCTTGTCCGAAACTGGAGATACCAAATTGGGGCATATTAAGTTGAACAAGTTTTGGGAAAGAATTAGACAGCCAAACAGACACCCCATTATGCAGAACCTAGTTGAGAGTGGATTACTTGAATCTGCAGGTTTTCCAATTGTTGTCAGAGCATAGATTTGATGGAGTGCAACAATAGTTATAACCCAGCCACTAGAGAAATCAAAACTCAGGATGAGAGAGTTCTGATCACTCTCCACCAAGCTACCATCCAAAACTTTTTCAGATTACTGGATAGAGAGATGTATCAACATTGGGATTTCATGTCTTCTCAAAATGAATTTTGCGAAAAGAAGAAGGTTTATAGGAACGAAATCGCAAAACATTGGGTTTCACCAGCATAGAAAGGTCAATCTAAGTTACCCAAGACTATCCATCGTACTTCTATCAAGGGCAAAATTGCAGATATCATAGTACTTCACAGACTCAGAGTCGATGAGGACACTCTCAGCTTAGACGAATGGATGTTTTTGTTTGTTCAGATGATCTGTGGTGGCTCAGGATATTTTGACTGGGCAGGAGTAATAAGTGACCGGATGCATCAATTGATCACAACATTTCCCTTGAATCAATTTTCTATATGTCTTCATATACCTCGTTTAAGCCCTAGCATGTACACAGTTTTGGCCAGGATTGGGTCATGTCCAAGAGTTTGATGGAAACGTCCAAATATATGGTTTTTATCCTAGTCTACACTTACAAAATAGTTATGCGAACTTTCGAAGGGTAAATGACACATTCACCTTGAAATTGGTTAGGAAACTACAAGGGTGCTCGAAACAGAGGATCTCGCTGAAGATGCGGTGTTAATTCAGACTTACGACAACTATTTCTTACAATTCCCCACCTTCACCTATAGCAGAATCGACACCTTTGATGACTTCCCATGGAAACTACCCAGGTATGCCGAAGATAAGATTATAATGATAGAATTATGCAAGCGTGTGAGGTCAATAAGAGGTGTGCAGACTCACAGAGAGACACAAAGCTGACATCCCCTTCCCTATTCACCTAGGAGCATATAGTTGTCAGTCATCGCCAAATGCCACAAATGTCACAAAGGCGGTAGAGAAGTGCACGATGGAGACACACGATATGTTAAAAGGACAATTCAACCCAAGAGGTTTTGTTAAGGACAACCTGCGTTTGGGACTGGAGGTGCACAGATGAGTTTGAGGTAAGGAGGATGTGGTCAAGGTTGGCCCTG